>VYZV01038438.1:447621-461212 GCA_013401275.1 Pandion haliaetus | reverse complement strand
GCTGATATCCCGAGCTGGTGGTGGAACGCGTGCGAGGCACTTGCAAGCTAAAAAAGAAGCCGAGCCTTGGAAGGTCTGGTTAGCTTCAAGTACCAAAGCCTGTCCGTCACAGGCCTGCTCTGTGGGTGCTTAGCTGTGAAGCCGGGTCGGGGACGTGGCCAACTGCAGTGTGTCCTTCCAGAGAGATAACCTGACCCAGCAGCAGCCCTGCCGGGAACAGGCTTTTAGGTGGGGTGGGTTGTTTTCTCTGAAAAGTTGAACAGGAACCTCCTGCCCCCTCCGCTGCTGAGCTCGGCCCACGGCTCAGGTGAGAAGAAAGACATCAACTTTCTCAGCCCAAGGAAAATCTGCAGAAGGGAAAACTGGGTTCCGTCAAGGATGGAGAGGGACCAGAGGAGACCCTTTCAATCCTCACTGTGCCTGCCGGCAGCCGGCAGCACACCCAAAGGGCTTGTCCTCGCCATGGTTTTCACTGTGACATCCACAAGCATTTTTGAAGCGTTGCTGGTCGCCTGCTTCCCCACCACTCCCCTCCCAGTCATTTATTCAACCTCTAGAAACAGGTGAATAATTTGCAAATCTGTTTTGGTGTAATGACACTCTTGAAAGGGTATGTTTGTGAATCATTTACTTCAGCAATTGCTTGGGCCCATCAACTGCTTTCCATGTCTTAATTGACTTTTACCCTAGGCTGTCAAAGCGCTTTACACATGTTCATAAATTGAGTCCTATTCAATATGTGCTCTAGTTAATAGCGGGAAAACAAGGGCAGTGAAGTTACACAATGAGTCCAAGGTCAGAGGAGAACTCTGCAGGAGAGCCCAGAACTGAGTACAGGTTTCCCAGTGCCCTGGTTTCGTAGGGCGCTTGGAGTAACTGTCATTGACCCGCTTTTCTGCAGACAACTCCTTTTGTCTTCCAGCAGCGAGGCTCTGAGCCTGCAGCCGCTGACAGATGAAGCATCCACCAAGGGGGATGCCACCAGCAGCAGGGGAACCTCCAGCAGCACCCATGCAGGCACCTTACGTCCTGTGCCTGCAGGGTACCTGTGGAGTTCTCCGTGGCTTTGCTGGTTGGGAAACCCCTGCATTTTCCCATGGTGAAGCCTTGTAGCTGACACAGTCAATCAGTGGGAAGTTTAGGTTTTGTCACAGAGCAGCTTCTTGTGGGTGTAACAATAGCATGTGTTTCCATCAAGCAAGCTGTGCTGGCACAAGTTATGGTTTATTATTTAAATATCTTGACTCTGACAGGCAAATTGGGAGTTGTGGGTTTTTTTAATACCTGTCTCTACTGTCTTGTATAAAAAAAAATTCCAGGATTATTTTCTCATCTGCATGGCTGCAGCTCTGAGCTGTTTGCTCTCCTTGGTTGTAGGAGACGGTCCTGTTTATATCCCTCTTTCCTGAGCCAAAAAGCTTTTTCTCCCTGTTGGGTAGTTAGGATGCACTGCACAAAGCAGGTTCTCGCTGCCGGAGCTCTTGGCTCTCCATTGGGAAAGCTGCTGCAGCACTGGCTCTAAGGGATGGGAAGAGGGGGGGCACAGGCTGGAGCTGCCACTCCAGTGAAGGAAATCTGGATCATTCACTGAACAATGTCAAGATGAAGAGAAGGGACATCTTTTCATCTTCAGGAGGTCACAGCCTGCAGAGAGTATGATAAAAGAGCAGAGGACAGCACACCTCAGAGCTGCCTCTGCACCTGGGGGTATTTTTTGTTACACCTCTTCTGAGAACACTTTGTGGGCTGCGAAAGGAGGCACAGCCCTTGGAAGGAGGCACTTCTGCACATTTGTTTGGAGTCCTGCAGTCACTGAAGATTTCCCCTGAGTGAAGTCAAAGGGCCTCGGGCTGAGAAAGAGAGCTTTCCACCTAAAAAAAGAAAACAGCCACCTGTGCTTCTAGCTCTTCTATTACAGAGAAAAGCCTGAAAAACCAAGCTGAACATAGCTCCACAGTCAGATACCAGAAAGCAAATTGCATGATTTTTGAGACAATCTGAGGGATCTCTCAGGCTGGATGCACAACAAACAATCGATGATGGCTGGCATCCCCAAGTCATGTCCAAGCGGGATAGCCCAGAGGGCTGGTGTAACGCAAGAAGCCATTAGTCTGTCGTTTGGGAAGTCTGAGTGCTCTGCTCCTCAGTGGCAGCGCAGCTTTCAGGGACTCCCTTTGCTCCTGCTGCATCTTGCCCTCTGCCTGTTAGAGAACAAACTCTTAGGGCAGACATTGCTTCTGGTTTTGCCTTAGCTCAGTGCCCTGATCAATGGGGTTGTGGTCTCAGGTGGCTGCTGCAATGCAGACCATGACTGCCAGGAGAAGGGCAAAGATGAAGAAAAGCAGAGGAGCCAGAAACTGATTCTGCTTTCTGATGGTCAGAGTAAATGTGCACAACTGATTGAGCATTGCTTCCCTGCAAAGACCACGGTCCTGCGGCCACCTGGGAGATGTCCATCTCCTGGCTCTTTCCGGAGGAGGGGACCGTAGTCGGACATTCTTCAGTTTAGAGCTTCAGCCTTGGAAAGGCTGGAAGGACTAAATGTGGTTGCGAGAGAAGCATACAAATGAGGTGTGAGGAAGAGAAAAGAGGGCTAAAGTGTCTGCCCTGCCACAGAGGACTCCTGAAATAGGTGAAAATCAGTGTGATGAGGCAGGGTGACACATTGTGGCAACAAAGAAGAGAGCCGTTATTGCCCCTCTGCTTTGCATGGCTTGCAGGGGCAAGGAGAAGGGCAAAGCAACCATGAATCAGAAGGTGACAGTGGCTGTGTGTGGCAAAGGCAGGTATCTGGACAGAAGCATGGAGGGGCTGCATGAACCCAGCAAGCAGTAAAGCCATACCCTGTGTCACAGCAGTCAGGTTCAGATCTGCATCCCACGGGACACGGTAGAGCAGGTCCGCATGCCTGGGCAAGCAGGGAACACCAGGGCTTGGCTCCTTGGGAGATGAAGAGCAGCGCCTGCAAGTCTGAGTGAGTGGCCATTATGGACAGAAATCATGGAAAACAGATACACACAAACATGAGAGAGACAGGCCAGATGGGGGAAATACAGATGAATTAATGCACAGGGAAGGGAAAAGGAAAAACACACAGGCATGCTGCACACCAGCCAGCTCTTCAGCAACAGCACTGCTGCGTGCCATTGCTGTGATGAGTGAATGGGAAGTCCCGCTCTGCTCAGTGCAAGTTATTGCTACTTTATGCCTTTATAATTCTCTCTGGCCTCAAAACCTCCCTGATCGGGAGCCCTCTTTATGTTTTATGTCCCATCATTAGCATTGCTGCTCAGGGCCAGAGCTTTTCTGCCATTCTTACTGAGCTTGTTGCAGGCTTGGAGCCTTATTTTTGGAGGTGATCCTGCATTAGTGTTTTTACATTGAAATCAAGCAGATTCCTTCATAATTTGGTGTGGTTTGAAGTGACTAGGTGCATTAATTATTCCCTGAAAGACTGTTACAGTTTTTGTCTTAGATCCAGTTGCCGGGAATGTATTTAGGAACATACGCTGAAATCACCACATACCTGAAGTTTACCATAACTAACTAGCCACAGATGTGCTATTAAACCTGTGCTTATTTTTTCCTCTTGTCTGTCCTATATGGCATGTTACAGCCATGATATATTAAACTCTCTGAGAACAGATGCTAGTCATAAACAAAACAGCTATTACCCTTTTGCAAGAAAGCATGTCACATTACCCATCCCGCCAGTAATCACCTGTTTATAGAATTGGCACCTCTTTTTAGGCTGGAACAGAAGAGCTTCAGATATTTTATTGCTACATCAAGGGAAACACTAAGCATTGCCATGGACAGGGGATGTTTTCATTTGCCAGTTCTTTGGTGCTTCTTTAGCTGTATTTTGACCTGGTATTCGGGGATTCAGTTCTTGAACTACTTTATCACTTCCTAAGCATCCCAAAGAAGCAGATGGGATGGGTGTGTATTGAGTAGAGTGAAATAGTTCACGATGCTGGGTGGTGACCATTCTGCAAGGACGATTTAATACACAGCAGATGGTGTCTGTGCAAGGTGTTGGGCCACAGGCAGCTGGGGAGGAGTAATAGTGCACTGATGGAGAATATTTTCCTTCAGATAGGACTCAGCTACCATGTCTGTTAGATATACCTCGGAGTCCTAAAGTATGACACAGGAATGTGTGCTGGAGGGAGGAAAAAATGGGGGAAAAAAAGCTAAAAAATAAAAGACTAGCTAACACAGAGGAAATGTACACCCATACTGTGTGTGTTCCTGAACATTGTGAAGACTGCCAAAAAGGCCAAGAGGTGTGGCACACAAATTACCCTTCAGAATTTAGCTGGTTTACATTTGGGGAAATCAGGCAGTGCTTCCAAAACTTTTGAAGTGCTAAATATTGTTAAAATAATCCTTACAGCTCTTTCATGCAAGGACTTGGCTCAGGGTACTCAGCAAATATTAATGAGTTTCTCATCATAACACCCAGGAGAGATGGGAAGTTATCACAGTAATTACCCCGTTGCCCAGCTGAGGAACAGAACAGTTAGGCCTCATTTTTTCAGGAGAGTTTCCTGACCAAAATATTTGTACAGTCATTCAACTGAAAAGCTCTCGAGAAGGGTTAGGAGCTCCAGCTGGCCTTCAGCAAGGTGTCAAGATCAGGGAGAGAGAGAGTCATCCCCAAAGGCTGAGGAAGATGAAAGGTTACGCAGTAGCAAAGCATATTGGTGTTGGATCTGTCCTAATTTTCCTAGTTTAAAATTTGGATGCTTATTACTCTAGAGAAGGCTAATCCCTGCATTTGCTTAGTAAAGTAATATAGATTTGATACATTATGCACAAGGGTACATGAATGGTACAATACAGATGTTATCACAGCTCCATTGATCTCCATGAGGGTACATGTGGAGGCTGAGCTGTGACTGCTACATCATCATTCCTGGTAGTGATGTGAGCTTCACTCGTTAAGGAGTGAAGTCTCACAGATGCTGGGAAGTGAGGTCATGGCTAAGAGATGTGCAGCCAGGGAGGGTTTTTTTTCCAAGCACAGGCAAGGTTTTAGCTTGGTTTCTGTAATCAAGAACATCATCGCTGTGTGGACTAGTGCTGGTGGAAAACACACTTCAACTAAGGTAAAAGAAGAGCAGGCCCTGGTCAGATCTCATGTATTACTACAAGATGTTGACGATTTCCAGGGAATTGCCCACTTTATCATTACTTGTGAGTACTCAGCAGCTCCCAGCCAACTTAGCAGCCCATCGGGTTGTGCCGGATATCCAGGGTAGGTCTAGTCAAACAGTAGGATCCACCCTGTTGTCCCACCAAATTCCTAGCTACCTCAGCACCGTCCAGCTGTGGCTCCGGATTACTGTGGCAAGTTCAGATACTGACCTGTTGGAGTTACAGTGAAGGATGAGAGCAAACTCAGGTTGCCCAGGTTGCATTAGCTAAAAATTCTTTGCCTTTTTCGTGAAACTAATTGCAAATCTGCTTTGAAAAAAAAAAAAAAAAAAGCAACTTCATCTTCAAAACAGCTGCAAACATATTCTTAGCAACATAGAGAATTTAACTTGCAAACACATAGTGTGTGCTGAGCAGCCCTTTATCTGGGACAATAGAGTCTGAAATAGCGGGGCACCTGTGGGAGGAGATGCACAAGGGGCAGGGTGATAAAGGCATGTGAAGTAATGTAGAAACAGGAAACGTGGTTTGGGAATGCTTCCTCCCTTTCCTGAACATATATGTATAAACAATCAGCTGGAAGATGGCAAATACAGTACTGATAAAGGGATTCTTATTTATTTCCACCGATATATCTAGGCTGTGAAAATCACTGCTGTAAGCCCTAAGTTTTATAAGGAACAAGAAAAATATACACCGATAGCTAAAGAACCTATAGTTACAGAAGAAAATATCAAGAAATATAGAGTCTGGAGCAGTTATACTCTTCAAAGATTTGACCAGACTTGAATTATAGGGAAGAAAAAGGAAACCTGCCCTGGAGCAGGTTACCCCCTTCCCCCAAGGCCTCCTGCCTTTTAGAGAGGCATGGAGATGCTGAGGGACCAGTGCACAGCCAGGCAGGGGCATGCAGCGGGACGGCGAGTCAGATAGATAGGCAGCTCTAGGCTCTGGGCCAGCTATTGGCATGATAATCCTCCTGCTTGCCTTTAGAAGGCAGGAGAGAAACACAGCTTCAAAACTGAGAGACCATCCTTCCCACAGCACTTGCTGTGCTTTGAGCAGCGTGGCTTTGGGTACCGCTGGCGCGGAGCCTCTGCAGCAAGCCCTTCCCCTGGGAGCACAGGTTCACACTGAGGAGAGGGGAGCATCGCTGAAATGGTGCGCCTTAATACAAAATCACAGCACAGAATAAAAAGGCTCTTTTAATAAATGCTATGTAGCATAGTTCCTGTTAGTTCCATAAGGACTTAAGTAATAGCTATTTAACTCACCATTTTCAGCTTTTAGCTTTGGTAACATTAATTTTTAAATCTTCTGTTTCAAAAGGCAGCACTGTCCTTTCTGAAACACTGCCTCCCTCCTGTAGATCTACATGAGTTGGTTTTATGAGATCAAGGGGAGAAAACTATAGTAGGTGGTTTGGTTTTTTTCCTAAGAGAAGTTGAGCACAGTAGCAAGGGCAGGGCATGAAGAAAGGCTTGTGTGTAATGGGAGTACTCAAAAAGTTCAACAAGAGTTTGCAAGACCCCTTCGTGCCAGTGCATACCCACAAAAAGCCTCACCCAGAAAGCTGAAATTACAGTCCTTCTCTGCTAAAGAGAAAAAATGTGAGAATGGCTTGTAAGTTTTGAACCAGAAAAGCTATGTTTATCTTCCAAAGAACAGCCCCTTGAAGATGAGACTGTCATCCAGGGTTAAAGAGCAGGCAGAAAGTCCGCAGAGGGACAGGCCCTCAGCGGCTCAACACCCAGCACCAGGCATCTGTCTCCTCGGGCGAGGGGATGCTCCTGTTATCTAGCTGATATATACCAGAGTGTCACGGCTTTCTATATCCAAACACATCTTGACACTGGAGATTAGACAGACCCCAGAGCTCTGGAGTGAGGCCAGGGACGTGCATCCACCCGGAGCAGCTCACCACCACGGGAGCAGGCAGAGGCAGCATGGAGAATTGTTATCAGAGAGCAATGACATGTCATGGCCGTCTCAAACGGGCCAGGGGGTCAAAGGATTACAGCTCAAATCCATTCTTCATAGAAAAATCTTTTCCAAATGCCTGACTTAAAGCTATGAAATCACACAGGGAGTGTGCTGTTATCTGTGGGGGTGGTACAGACCCACCTCTGCTTCAAGCAGAAATCCAAAAAAAGAAAAATATAGCTTTGCAGAGCATCCCCATTGCACAGCATCATGCTTGCCAAGCTGCTTTTCTTCCCCCTCACATGCGCTGGTGGACAGGTTTAGAGGAGCGAGTGGGGATGTGTCGTAAGCCCCACAATAATAAACTTGCCTTGTGCATGTATATTTTAGTCTTGAATTTAACTCTTATTTGCTCTCATATTATTTTACAGCAGGGTATGCACTTCTGCAGATACTGCTGTCATCCCCATTTCTTACCTGCTGTCCACTGGAATTGCTTTTGGAGGGACTGCAGAGAAGACGCTTTTTTGGAAAAGTACTTTTGCCAAGAACTTATCTGAGCAGCATTATGGAAACATAGTTTTGCTCAATAACATTTTAAGTTACAGCAACTGTGCAAAGGGTTGCAGCACCGACACCAGAATGTCAGCCTGCACTATAAAGGTTTGCAGGTCTGTAGGGAGTGTTTTTGGGCTTGAAAGTCATTGAAATCAATTATCTTGTAGAAGTAGATACTGATATTACAAAGAAATCTTGATTGGAAGGTAGAGAAATCCAAGCTCTCATACCAAAATGCTCTTCCTGTCAAGCTGAATTCTTCCATTTCCCTCCTTCTATCCAGGACCAGAGGGAAAATGGAACCAAGCACCAAAATAACAGAAAATTTTTATTAGGCAAAGCCTCATTCAGATTAATCAGAAGGCATCCATGTGCATTTTACTAGGTTATTTTGTTCTGAAGCCACCTTCTGAACAATTTACGCGGCTTCCAATTCACTAGAGGGCTTCCAGACTCATCAGTGGAAATCACACCTCTACCTCACCATATTTTCTGTGCTTCGGATCAGAAACAGTCACCATGGAAGCCTTAATTTATTACATCCTTTCTTTCACTGGCTCAAGTTTCACCCCTAATATTTGGGCATATTGCAGCACTGTGATACAGAAGTGTCATGCAAGCTCTCCTTAGGAGACAGGCTTTTTAAAGACCGGGGTGCTGTGGGACACTGAAACCATGCACACTCTTAAATCACATCACCACCCTGCCCAAACCCAGTCATCCCCACAGGCAAGTCCCTACTCTGGGGGTCCCACATCCCCCTGACCAGATGGTGTGGGACCTCACAAGACCTCCCTTCACCTCACAAAGACCTGAAACTAGAAAGAGATCCTTCCTTCAAGCTGTTTTGGAGTGCCTTGTCTGTCCTCTGGAAAGCTCTGCGAGAAAAGCAGCCAGCCAGTCTCTGAATAAACTGCTGTTTTAGAGGATATTAAACCCTCCCCTGTACGTGTGACATAGTCAGGCAGGCAACATCAGAGAAGCTAAGAAGCTGCATGCACTCTAAGGAAAAAGTTAAAATAGAAATGAGTCTTCTTACTTCAGCTCTGCCTTTTGTTGTGCCCTGCAGGCAGCGTGCACCTGTGACTTTGTATCCTCAAAAGTCAGAGAACACTTGCCTAAAGTGAAAAATGGCATAGGCAGCCTTACCTTTTAATTCCCATCATTTCTAGAAGAGCCTTTCTTCTCCTTCTATTCAACATGAACCTCGTGGTTGTGAGCAGCACCACAAACCATGCAGGTACTTGACACATCTCAGAAGGGAAGCTGAAGAGCGAGTTGCAAAGCTCAGTGCATAGCTCAGGTCCTTACAAGTGGCCACACCATATTTAAGGAAACAGGCAAACAATCACTACAGAAATAACAGTACTACTTTAAGATGCTGTCCTCCACTACATGCCAGGAGCCACCTTCCTCCCTAACAGTGTCAGATACATGAATAGTGTGAGCTGCAAATCCATTCCAACACCAATTCAGTGGTAGTAGCATGGCTAGGTTTCTGCAGTGCACTAGGCTGATGGTTTTGAAGCGAAGCCAGTGAGGAAAGCTCTTCTGAGGGGTGTTTCCTTGTAGAAGTGATGAAGGAAACAGCTCGGGGCAATGACACCATAACCCAGTACAGTTGTTTCTGCAGTGATCATTTGTTCACATCCTAGGATGCATGAAAAGAGCATTTTGGAGCATTTCTGTTGCTGCTTATCCTCTGACTGGGCTGTTGTTAATGCAACACTCATTCAATGAAGTGTTTGGGATGAGGTCCAAAAAAGCACTTAGGTGCCTAAATCCAAGACAGCAATCCACAGCTGCCTAAGGACTTAGGTTCCCCCTTTTGTATGCCCCTTTCCAGAACCTCTTTAAAAACCTGGACTCCTGCCATGGGGTGACTCTAGCTGCTGCCATCTTAGCTGGGCTTGGCCACTGGAGCCTGCCTCCTGCCTCTCTGCCATCCAGCCCTGCAGACGAGGTGGCCGTGTTTGGGGTCACTCAGATGCTCTGCGCTCTGTCCCCTGAGCTCTGAATTCAGCAACCGCAGATGCTCTTGCTCAAACTGTGGCCAGTGCTGCTATTCCCCATTGGTATAGCCACCATGGTGGGTGGTGGTGGTGGTGCTGGCTGGCTCTTTGCAGCCAGACGATCATGATGAGCATGGCACAAGGGTGACTTTATGCTGATGAAGGAAGAGGCTGCCACTAGCCTGGCTTGAGCACATTTTCACCCGTGTAGCTTTCCCCTTCTCCCACTCCTTAAGAGGGATCCAGGATAGAAGTGATGAACATACCTATCACAGGAAACAGATGTTCCCTCTTCCGCTGCCCTTGCTATTGATGGTCTGACAGGAAACCATGGAGCCAGGTCAACTTTGCAGTCTGGCAGCTGCTGCATGGGTGGAAGCTGAATGGGGCATGGGATGCCAGGCTCAAAGCCACTCATAATACCACCCATCAATAAAGCTGTACAGGAACACCTTAAAGTCATTCCTAGCATAGTATAAAATACCTCCACTAACCAACTATTCTATGACATTGCACAATATTTGTGTCCATGTGCCTCTTTCCTCAAGATAGAGCTCCAAATAGTTACAGAAATCTGGTTATTGAACTCCGGTGACTTACAGGGAGCGAGAGAGAGCATAGTTGCTCTTCTACTACAGCTTATTCACTCTGCTCCTGAAAAAGCTAATTGCCTCCCAGGAAGCTCCTGGGGTAGATGATGAGCTGAGGCGTGCGTGCTGGGAACTCGTTAGTTGGGATGGCAGCACCTCTTCCCACAGCTTGAGCATCTGTTTGGGCGATCTAACAGCCGTCTTTCACGTGTCTCGCCATGAGATCATTAAGCTTTGCTAGGTTTCTCCTCTTGCCTGATAAAGCAGTTAGGGGTCTATGTAACAGACACTTGCACTTTAAAAATATATGTCTCAGGTAGGGCGCTACACAGACAAGCTGTTTTTCTCATTAAGACCTTCAGTTACTGCAGTTTACCTAAATCCATGCTGGACTGTAAAAGGCTTAATTGATGTAACACATTCACTCCTGGTGATGTCAGGGAGCCAATATATCAATCTAACAGATGAGCTGATCTGATAGCCAGTAAATTTGGGATGACAAGCAAGGTTTATCATGTTAAACCAGATGCCATCAGCACCCTTCAGTCCTGCAAAAATGCTCTAATTCTTCATAAAGATATTACTGAGACATGTAAGGAAAACATGAGATCTGAGCTCCTTCCTGCTCCAGCCTTCTGCCACTGGCTCCTCTTCCTACAATCAGGAGGAGCGCCTGATGTGGAGGCATGTTTCTGAAATTATTTCAAAGGTGAGATTTGGTGTCTTCTCTGCCTACATGTGTCCTCAGCAGGAAAACTGCAGAGCAGCAGAAGAGGGAGGATAAAGGCTACTGTGGAACAGAAAATGAATCTTCTGTAGATCTGTCCATGCATGTGTATCTGTCTGGGCCCCGTCCTCCAGCCATGCTGCAATCCGTATTTCAAAGGGACCATGATTCCTTCTCAAATTACTGGTGCTGGCAGAGCAGCAGAGCTGGCAAGTGACCATTCAGGAATGTCTTTATCCTTCACAATCCATATGAAATAGGTCCAAGTAGTAATATTCTTGGAGAGCCAGATACAGAGAATTTGCAAAGTTTGGGAGCAGTAAAGCACACTATTAATAAAACAGTCACAGTGCTCTTGGTTTTGTTCTGATTGTGATAATTATAAGCAGAAGTTTTCTTCTGTCTAGGTCAAAGTCTCTGTTGCTTCAAGTTTAGAGCTGTCAGAGGCAGCTGAGCAAGATGGCTTCATTTAATGGACAGCAGTATCTGATCCAGCAAATGCCATCTGTCTAGTTTGGAAAGTTCAGTGGAAGAGTGAAGAGGAGAGCTTGCCTGGGGACCCACTCTCCCATCCACTGGTAACACTATTGCAGTTCAGAGTAGCTTACCAAAGGTGTCTTGGATTAGAGAAAAAAAAGGAATTTTTTTTTATATATATACAAGCATATCCATGACTTTATACGATGGTAAAAGCTAGTATTACATCAATTGTCGTATTTGTTATTCTATTAATGCTGTCTTATTTTAATGGGGTACCTTCAACATGGAGAAATAAAGGACATAATGTCAAAATACTGGAAACCAGATTAAAAAAAGAAGCTGCTTGTGTCTTTTTTATGCTCACCTAAACGTTGTGAAACAAAGTTGGTACCTTCTGGCGGTACAAGCCTGCTTAGGAGGGGAGATTTTGTTCTGATAGTCAATAAATTTTCCCTACACATTTTCAATAGGTAAGTCTCAACAGCTACCATTAAGAATCAAAGTTTTCGTGCTCCAGAGGCCAAAGCACCCACCATTTCACCTCATTTTCAATTTAACAGGTTTATCATTTACACTATGGTGTCTGTTCTAAAGGAAATCCTGGTGGAATTAACCAGTATTAGATTTCAGGTGCAGCAGGAAAATATGCAGCAGAGCATATTTATGCTAGAGACAGACTTTTGTGCCTAGGTATGCTGCAGTGGATACTGCTGAAAAGAGCAGCTTTTCAGCAAAGTTCTGTTAGATCCCCTCAGCAGGAAACAATTATCTGTAATACCAATTTCCCACAGAATTTTGCAAATCCTTCCCTACAGGGATTTCACCTTTCATTGTTTCCCCTGCACAGGACAGAAAATCTAACTGCAGTGGTACAAAATCAGATCTCAGTCATATTTTTTTCAGCCTCTGGCAGCTGAAGGGAATAATCTCATCCTTGACCAGAAGGAGATGAGCAAACAGGGTAATGGCTGCTGACCTGAGTCCCAAGATGACTTCCAGAGATCCCTTCCCACTGCACCCATTTCATGGTGTGATGCCTAAAAGGAGAGGGGTGGAGGGTGCAGTGGTGGGGTCCCTGCTTTGGGGGCACTCATGCCTTGGCAGCAGAAGGGATCCAAATACAGGCATGTTGGGGCCCCAAAACATCTGTGGAAAGGAGCACTGCTGTAACTGTTACCTGCCAGGAGGAGCCCCTCACACCACCTGCCGTCCCCCCATGTCCTCTGAAGGCCATGGTACCTCCATGGCTGAGCCCCTGGCTGCCTTGCACCACCCTTTCTTTTTCTTTGTGCTGCGGCAGTGCAGGGTTATGAGGAGGATTACAGCCATGGCAACCGGCAGTCACATTTTCAGCGCGTTTTCTGAATTTTTCACCTTCGTCCCAGTGCCCTCTTCCAAAGTGAGGTATGTCACTGTGCCGCTTCCTGACAGCAAGGGCAGAGCCCTGCCTGTGCAGGCTGTCCCATATCCAACCCACAGCATGTGTAGGGGTCTGCCGCCTTCTCCCATGTTGGAAAGAAACTCTGAGCTCAGCATGGGGGTGCTCAGACCCTGTACTGGGCAGCACATGCCCAGGGAAAGAGGATGTGTGGGATTCTCTGGGGAGCTGGGTGTGCAGCCCAAGTGGGGAATTCTCTCTTTGAGCAGTTCGGCATATTCAGAGCTATGACATACCAAGGTTTCCTCGCAGAATCCACCTTTTTCCACATCTATATACATTTTGGCAGGGGGGGAGCAAGGACTTCGGCTATGTGGTTAGGGACGCAGATAGGATGACCCCGGGAACACAAGACAGTCCTTTTTGGTGTCCCCAGTACCTGGCAGCCCAGCAGCAGAAGGACCTGGCCTGCTGGGTGACAGGTACAAATGACTGGTTAGATGGTTTTGCTGCACTTCCCACCAAGAGGAGGTCTGTGAGGTTGTGCTGCCTGTCCATCTGCTCCTGGCAGCCTGTGGCTCTGCCAAGCCACTTTCACCCATTCCTGATGGGAGAGGCGTTTCAAGGCCATGAAGTCCCCATCAATTTGTGACATTGTTATGGGTTTGTGTGGCGCGGTTTTCCCTTGGTGGCAGGGGAGGGGGGCTACAGAGGCGGCCCCTTTAAGAAGTTGCTGGAAGAATTCGCTGCCCCAAAATGT
>VYZV01038438.1:399703-447254 GCA_013401275.1 Pandion haliaetus | reverse complement strand
GGCGAGCTGACTCAACCCCCATCCCCGATTCTCCTGCGCCGCCGGGGGGAGGAGGTAGACAGCATCGATAGTGAACTGAGCCGGGAAGGCGGGAGGGGTGGGGGGAGGTTGTTCTGATGTTTGGTTTTCCCTTCCTAATACCCTTGTGTTTTGTTTCTGTTTTGATTTGTAGTAAATTAAATTGATTTTGTTTCTTCCCCAAGTTGAGCCTGTCTTTTGCCCGTGACCATAAGTGGGGAGTGATCCCTCCCAGTCCTTGCCTCGACCCACAAGCCTGCCTTTGTTTTTTTCTCCTCATCCCAACGTGGCCAGGCGAGGGGGTGGGGGGTGAGTGAGCGGCTTCGTGGTGCTTTGTTACTGACTGAGCTGACCTGAAACCACGACAGACATGCAATGAGCTGGGTCCATCCCCAGCACCAGCTGCCCTCTGTCCAGGCAAACGCTGACCCCTGAGGAGGGCAGTGGGAGTGTAAGGCAGCGGCCGAGGCAGTGTGAAGAGCCAGACCCTGCAGGAAACCAACCTCAGAGGCTCCTACAAGCAACTCCATCACCATTTGTCCCATCTGTCCCGAGCTGTTTATTAACTCCAGCCCAGATGACCTGACATTCAGGTAAGCTGAATCTGATTTTCCAGCTGAGGGAGCCCTCAGATCTTTACCGTTTCCAACCAGATTTCATTGTGGAAAGCACACTGCCCTCCAAGGTCTGAACTTCAGTGCCAGCAGCAGAAAGCACCAAGAGTGCCCAGCTGCCAGATAAAGTAAACTCAGACCTTTGCTAAGCTCTGGCTGCAAAACAGGGAGGAGAAGGAGTGCAGGAGCAGCCCCTGGACACAGCACCTGACCAGGGGTCTGACCTGGGGTGTCCCTTCAGTGCCTGTTGGTGACCCAGGGTGCAGCTCCTCTGCTGCATGGCTGGCACAGGGGGGATGCTCACCCCTCTCCAAAATGCAGGCTGTGCCAGAGGGACATTGGTGGAGGTCCTAGTGTCACTCAGGTGAACGGATTTGGCAAGGCATGCGGGAAAGGCAGGAAGCACCTGGGCAGCTGCAGAGACTTTGGGGGTAAAAGAAAGAGGGACAAACAAGGGGAAAAAAACAAATAGAAAGAACTCTCTTTGATACTTTTCAAGTTGTTAGGTGTCTGGTACCAGAGATGGACAAATGAAATTCAAATTTCTCATGGCATTGTTTTTTTCAAAAATTGGAAACTTAAATTTTTAAATCCACGGGAAAAAACTTGTTCAAAAGCAACATCTTCCTGCAACAAGTGAATTAAAAAAGCAATGACAAAACCCCGTATTTTGGGAAGAACATTTTAAAGTCACAAAATTCTGAGTAGCTCTGCTTCCCACTGTGGATGCTTTCAGACATGCCCAAAGCATGTGCAGGTGTATATGGAGCTGTGATTTGCTCTTCTTTGGGATGTGTTCGTTTCTGGCCTTTAAGCTGCAGGAGAGCTGCCTTGTTTCCCCCTCAGCAGAAGGGGATACAAAGTATGATGCTACCATCCAAGAAATGCGAGTACAACTGTGGAGGCACACAGACACGCAACACTGAAATTTAAAGCTATGGAGCAATTCTGCAGGGCTGTTAATATCATTTGATGTTCATCCCCATTATCCATTTGTATTCATGGTCTTTTTACTTGCTAGAATTCTCTAGCAGTCTTTAATCCAAAAAAAATTAATTTCCCACTTGAGATCTCAGAGGAATGGGGTGAAAATGTAATTTGCATGATAATCAAGGTCTCCTTCAAGGAAAGTGTAAGATCTGGATAAATTAGCCACAACCCAGCAAGAGTGGGAATATCCATCAAAAGTTTGTCTGCTTAATTCCAGAGCCCAGGTGATCACAAAATGTTTGTTTTGTAGAAGCCAGGAGAGCAACACCCAAAGGGAAAAGATGTGTTATGGTGAGCTCTGTACACCAGAAAGCCCTGCTCAGGTGGTCATAGGGGAAAAATGAGAATAATCACAGGCTGCCCTCTCTGCCCGTGGCAGGCAGGAGGTGAAACATGGCAATGAGGCAGTCAAGGGGTGCAGCGGGCAGGCTGTGGGGGATTGCAAACAGGTTTGACAAGCACCAGGGGTGGGAGCATGTGCAGCTGGGCCTCCCTGGGAGAGGGAGAGAAGCTGGTGAGCCTCCCCAGACTGCTGCTCTCCAAGGGGAGATGCTCCACCTTGCCCTTGCCTTAACCCTGCTAAAGTCTGGGAAGGGGGTTTGTGGCACCAGGTCTCAGTACCTTTATAGAGGATTTCTGTTTTTCAGTGTCAGTGTTTAGTTCTTATTATAAGTTGGACATTTTTTATTCAGTTGCAGCATAGACATAATGTCCCATGACATGCCACAACATTTACAAAAATCAAAACCAGTCCAAGTCCTTTGTTGACTAGGAACACTCCTGGTAATTTCCGAGTGCAATGGGAGAAGCAGGGATCCTGGCCTTCCTCTGCAATACGTCCTTGAGGAGGATGTAATTACTGCTGGGTTTTGTAGTCTTTCTGCTGGGCGCACTCTGACTGACAGCCCAGGCCAACCCGCGCTTCTCTTGTTCATAATAGTGGAAGCTTATTTGCCTGCAGTGCCAATAAAAATAAATCATCTGGTTGCCTTATGCTCTGTGCAGATGAAAACACAGTCATCAGTGGTCTGTGTACTTCTGTGCTAACTTTACGCCCACAGCATTCTTTTTTTTAAATCAAATTGCAGAATTTTGAAGAGGCTACTATGCACTGGAGAAGAATGGAGGGCTCAGGCTCAGTGTGTGCGAATGATGAGGTTACAATACATTCATTGTTCAGTTTAAATAATGGTTTTTCAAATTAGGTTTGCATGTATAAATGTAATGTTCTCATTGACTAAAGCAATGAACAACAGACCACCTACAATCTGGGAGAGGTCTACGGGTTTGTCCCTCTGTGGGCAGGCATCACTTAGTTTTCCATCCCCATTCTGCCAATATATCTTCAGCCTGGCCTTAATCATTCCTTCTAGATGAGCATATCTGGATCACATAATTTTCTGTGGTGGCTTCATATGCAGTTAAGAGATTATTTCAAGTTGAGAGTCCTCAAAGCCTGGAGAGTTGAGACCTGTACCACTGATCCAAAATCCAACTTCAGCATTTCCACTCATTCAGTGTGGGAGTAAATCAGGCTTTATTCTTCTGAAGTCAGAGATATATATCACTTTAAAGCAGGAATAAGTGAACATGCCTCATCTGTCAAGGGGGCCCACGTAGCAGGTTAATGTTTTTTACGATATACTGGGGGTCTCAGCTGCTTTGCAGTAGTTTTGTTGTTGTTTCTATTACCAGCACCCCTACTTTCATAAAAAACTAAGTGTGTAAGCAGCCAAATACAATGCAGTGTGTGGAGCAATCACTCCCACTCATGTCACATTGAGATAAAATTATGTAACTTGAAGCCACTGAGGGCACAACCCCCAGTTGTATTTTCATCTGGAACATATGTCCGTCCCCCTTCCCCCAGCACTTGTAGGGGAGATGCTTGGACAGGTTATTATTTATGTCTGTACAAACTGGTGGTACCAGGCATGTCTCTGTGGTAGTGAAGTCAAGTATTAGCGCCGGCATCGTTGCGCAGCATATGTATGTGATGAGATAATAGACATCTGGCACTGAGCGGCTACTGGGGCTCTGTAAATCTCTTGTTTTGTAGTTTTGTGCAGAAAAGCTACCTCCAGCACTGTATATAACTGTGTAGTCTGGAGTAATAAAGTAGGTCCTTACAAAGCAGTGAGCTGTCTAACACTGCTTTCGGGTCCCCAGCTTAGCACATGTGCCCGGATGTCCCCAAGGATGTTGGTGCCTGAAGAGGGACTCAGGGAGCTCTCGGGTGTCTGTGGGTTTGCTTGTAAATCCCTAAGGTTTGCTTTGCTTCCTCACATCCCAGCATTTTGGCCAGGCCAAGCAGCTCAGCATCTGCCCTCGGGCTGGAAGTCTCCCACCTGAGACCCCAGACATAACGCATGCTACCTGGCCGTTTGTTACCACACAAGCACCCACAATCACAGCCCAGGCACCCCACATCACCTCCTCATCCCACATTGCTGCTGTCCAAGATGCAGGCAACTCGCTGTCCAGGATGCGGGATGTGCTCACCATTTTCTGGGCCTGAACGGACATGAATGCCACATCTCCCAATTCTGAGACAGGAGAGGTAAGTGTTCAGGTCCCTGCTCCAGGTGCAGGTTGTGCACTGCATCCAACTGCTGTTTAGGATACACACCCTAAAAACCTGTGTTATTAACTCAAGGTTAACACATAGTTAATCTTATTCCAAATCAAGGAGATTACAAATGCCATTAATACTCACCACTGTTGAGGAACATGAGAGTAAACAACCCATCAGAGAGCACTGTGACTATGGTGAACCCACTGCAGAACGTACAGTACGTTCAATTCTGTGATGGGGCATTGCCAGCTCAAAATCCCTTGGGATGGGTATGGGACCAAATTCAACTCTCTTTCACACTGTCCTGCAGCTACACTGACTTCAGTTTGCATCCCTGTGGCTTTATGTGGTAAACTGGTGGGATATTTGATCTCCAGTACCAAGAATAGGAATAAAGTGTCTGATTCCAGTGCATGATATTCTGCAAATATCTATTTGAGCAGCCAGGTCTGAGTAAAAAAAGAAATCAAATAGAGGGATGTGGAAAAATCTCTTTATGCCTATAAAAGGATCACTTCAAAACCACAGGATTTTGTATAGGAACCTTTTTCCTTAAATAGTAGAAACAGTCACCGGGTGCATTCCATCAGTGTGAAAAATGGGGGTTAGAGGAGAGCCGCTGTGTCCGGCGGCAGTTTCCTCTCCTTCCATCTCTCCCTTTCCTCCCCCCACCACACACGTATGCTGTCTTAGCCCCAGAAACTGTGCTTGTAGGAAGTATGAAAACAATATAATTGCAATATATATATTTACACACATAGATATAATCAAACCCATATATATATATACTGTGCAGTTAAAGAGGAACTGCACGGTGGGATTTTTCTGCATTCTTCAGGAAACACCTTTCTGTCCCATTTTCCCACCAAGATAAACAAAACTTGGCAGTGAATTTTGCTGGGTGGCTAAAACCCCAGTGCAGGCTCCTACTGCAGGCTCACACCTGCAGCCTCCTCCTGCCTGCCACTGGCCAGAAGGGAGGGGAATAAAACCCAAAGCTCTTCGGCAGTGCCTGTACAAAGGCAGTGGGCCAAATACTGCCACGCAAAACCCTGCTGACATCACGGGGATTAGACGGGCTGCTAATCAGGACAGAGGGATTTGTGTCAATCTTTTACTTAAGAGGCGATGCTGAGTCCCTCCATGGTCAGTGTAGGGTGGCTGGGGCTGTGAAGGGACCGGGTCTCCCCGGGGGCGAGCAGCTGTGGGGGGTGGTTCTGGGATTTGGGGTGCCCTGCATCTTCTCCAGGGTGCCCTGTGTGTGCTGCCATGGGGAGGAGCAGGAATGTGGAACCAGCTCTCCCAGGGCACGGGACCTCAGTGCTTCTCAGGGCAAGGGTCCTGCTGCTGCCCTTTCCAGCTTGGGACTCCCAGGCCAGCAGAGGACAGGAGCGGGGAGAAGATTTCTGTGACTTTAGTGGCCCCTTTGCAGCAGGTTTGTTTGAGGGTGGGATGGGGAAAGGAGTAAAAAGGTTTCCATCTTCAAACTGGAAATGGGCTCAGTCGAGACTGAAACATTTTATGGGGGCTGTTTAGAAACCAGGGTGATGTTTTTAGTACTTTATAAGAGGAGTCTCATGTATTCACATTTAATATGATGAAAATGTCATGCAGAAGTGCCCTCGGGGACTCAGGCTGGCTCTAGTCCATCCCTCTACCCCATGCCTAGGTCACTCCTTACAGATGTCTGGATAACCTGTTCTTAAAAACCTCTAATAACAGAACCTCCACAATCTCCTGAGACAAAGTATTTCAGTGGTTTACTGCACTTACTATTAGGATCATTTCTTAAATCTGTCTTAAACCTTTCTTAACTCCCTCCCAGCCAGACCCAGTACACACCCTCATTGAAATTTTAACATGTGGCTGCTATCTACAGCAGGGACAGAGAGCAGTTTATTTACTTTCTTTTTGCCCAGCCCCTTATGTGCCTGAAAGCCATTATTTCCCCCTTCAGATATCTGTTCTTTAGTCAAACCCAGTTTCTTTAGCCTACCTTCCTGCACATACCTGTATACACCTTTCTTGAGGAATAGCATCCCCATCCATAAAAAAACCTCTAGGTGAAGTCTCACACTAACAGGGCGAGCTGAACAGAGGGAGGGGAGATGTCTTGCATGTTGTGTTTCTATTTATGTACTCCACAATGGAGTTTGGGGGTTTTTTTGCAACAGTATGACATTATAGTTACTCAGTCAGCCTGTGACCCATCACAACCTGCAGGTCCTCGGAGCCGACCAGCAGCCCAGGCAGTCAGCCCCAGCCGGGCTCAGAGACCCCCAGGGTCTCATTCAAGGCCCTCCCCTAGTCAACAGGGAAGTATTGACACCTTCCACATAAAACTTTGTAACAGCTTCACCCTTCCCAAAACACTTTCATTCCAACCCCATTTCTGCTGCTTGCTCATAAAAGGGATGACACTGTCAGGGTTGGCAGAAACCAGGAGGAAAGGGTGCTGGGGTGAGAATGCACCCGCTTACGCTGCAGACAAAGCCTGGGGTGGCACAGCAGGCAGCACCTGCATGGTGGGGGCCGTGGGAGCCGCAGGCTGCGCTGCACCGCACTGCATCGAGCAGAGGGAGCGGGGAGAAGCCACTTGGAGCATGGGCCCTGCTGTGGGAAAGCTTTGTAGACCCCAAGCTTGGGGTCCCATAAGGCCACGCATGGGCTGGCACAGACAGGGTGTCAAACAGGGCAGGGGCTCTGCGGCAGCAGGGCAAAACATGCGAGGGGCTGGGAAGCTGGGGTTAGGCGCAAGGTGCTGCCCTTTTGTTGCGCACAACTCAGTTCTGCTATTGTAACAAATATTTGCAACCTCACAGTGGTTAAGAGCTGTGCCTAGGGCTGTTTCTACTTTATGGACCCTTGCACCTTTTGCCAAATCCTACTCTCTGCAGAGGGCACAGGCCTTGTGCTGCACACACACAAGTTTCTAGTAAAGTTGTTAGCACAATTAGAAAAGGATAAAAAGTACCTCTGATGCAATTGCTCAATCTCCTTTTCAAAGAGCAACACATCATACAGCTGGAGACACACTGCTGGAGAAAGCATGCTCCATGCACTGGTCTAGCAAACACCTCCTGAACATTTTTTAATGTGACCTGGCAGCAGACCAGGGTAAATGGCATGTTCTTTTTCCAGTGCTTTGGCCCAAAGTGTGCATTTCAGAGGCTTAAAAGAACAGTCAGTCAATTAAATGTGATGAACAAGGCCATTTGTCACCAGCATTTTAGCTTTTCTTTTAAAGTATAAAACGAGATAATGAGCAGGGCTTGAAGAAATCCTTTGTGGTGTTGGGAGCCAAGGGCACATGATATAGAGAACGGATTTTCTGCCTCTCCCATCATGAGAATGCGATCTGACAATACTCCCCCTCACAACACAGAAATCAGAGAAAATGTTAAGAGGGGGAAAAAAATCACTAATGGATGAAAAATCAGTAACATGTTGCAACGAAGATAAGAAAAGAAATGCCCTTAGTTAAGGGCAAATCTACCCCCACTGCAAACTTCCCGTTGTAGGTGCTGGTCAATAGGAACACTAACACAGAGATGGCTGCATAGTACCTTTAGCTTACAAAAAAGCCTCAAGTAGCATGGTTACTAACACATCACCTACTCAGAAAGAAGCCAGCAGGGTATGCATCCAGGGGCAGGCAGTGGCTGATGGAAAAGATGGAACACCCTTTCCCCCACCACGGGAGAGGGGACATGACTGTGATGAGCTATGTGAGCTGCAGGGTCCTGCACAGTACGGGAGTCCCAGCTTTGGGTTTGGGCCACCCTGGGACACCCCATTCACTGACAGTCCCATAGGCAATGCAGTACAGGTATGTAACCCATAAGAGTGGTGGCACTTAGGTAGTGTCCGCATTCGTGCGGGTTAGTATCCGTGGCTGGAGGCTAGAGCTGAATCTGGATCTGGAACTGGAGTGTTTCCAGGCTTTCTTAAAAAATAGCACCTTTCTTTCTGGCAGGTTCCCTGAATATGTTTCCTTCTGTGCGCTGTGCTTTTCTATCATATGTGTCTAGGAATTAGGAAACATTTACTCCAATGTGTGCAACCTCTCTGCACCTGTGGGACGTGAACATATTGACTGTATTGACTGCATTTCACATTGGCGTGTGCGCCACTGGGTCAGTGTTACTTCTACACCCTTTTCCCATCTCCCCTCTGCATCTACCCACTTGTGCTACCACAGTAAGAAATTACCCTTTTTTTTAAACTTGTTTTCTTAATCAATCACCAGCTTATACTGAATACTTTGAAGCAGGAGTGCCAGTAAGTATGGTTGTGCACAAACACAAACAGATATTTAAGGAGATGAAAACCACTGACAGTTTGCTTCTACAACCTATGTTTTATTTATGTCTGTACTGTGCTGTCTCGGCAGCATTTGATTTAGTCTTGGGATGAAAACCCTGCCTTCTTGTAAACATGGACAGCCTCACACATGCCTCTGACATTAAATAAGTAATATACACCATACATGAAAACATATATTTTAAGAAAACAACCCAGATGCACCAGCAACAGCAAGTATCAAAGTAACTCAAAGGACAAAGAATTAAATCTTATTAAAGGAATTGCATTAAAGGAGGTCCCAGTCAAGTTCCATACATGTAAATGCCAAACACGCAGTTGAGCCAATTGCTCAGCATCAGGTTAGCCTCAAGTCAATGCATTTTCAGCTGATAACGAACTTTGTGCATGGCCTTCGATGGGACTCTGCGTGGACGACTGCCCTCCTCAGCACCCCAGTGACCCCATGCCAGCAGCGTGCAGCCAGCTGCACCCACGCAAAAGTTTCCAACACTCATAGCAGTTACCACAGTAGTGAGGTCTGTGCCCAAGGGGATTTTTCAGATGAGGTTTCAAACAACAGGACCACAGCCCGTGCTGTACAAAACTACTGGTAAGAGTGGTCTGTGTGTCCCTGTCTCTCCTGGAAGCAGGCTCAGCCCCAGCCCGCGGGTTGCCCCAGCGATGGCTTGCTGAAAGGGTGGGATAATCCTGCTGAAGCCCTTGGTGGGCTGCCCATTTCCTCTCCTTCCGACTCGCTTGCTTCCAAAACAAATTCCTGTTGCGAAGGCTCAGGCCCTTTCAACTCTGCATTCCTGCCTGTAACACGATCCCTTTTAAAAAGGAGGTGGACTGGTACAACTCAGTGAACTCGAAAGGAAAAAGTTCCCAAATAATTGTTGGAAATGATTGGAAAGAAATATCTCATAAAACAACATCCTAAACCAAACAGAGAGCTGAATGTTTCAGAAGCAGTTAGCTGTGAAATGGCGTGTTTCAAAAGCATGTTGACTTACCATGGGCAGGCAATAGAGGTGTGGGAGTCAATGCCAATGCCTTTCCCTTCCTCACGCACAAAGCCCGTGGGACTGCTGCCTGCACTGCGAGGCAGTTGTGTAAAGGTGCTATCACCATCCATTTCACCAACAGTGTGAGACCCACCACTACCGTCTCTAGCTATGGCCCAAGGAGTGAATGCTCCATCCTTTCTGCAGCAGAGGTTTGCTGGCATCCACCCCATTTGTTTGGGTTAAGCGAGGAGGACATGGAGAAGGAGGGGAAGACTCTGACTCCCAAAAGCTCAGATTTACAGATTCAGGAAGATCGTTTCTCTGCAAACACTTTTCATGGTTTTCTTCCTGTTTTCTCAACAGAAAGTTGAGAATCTTTAAAACCGCTCCACACAAACCCATAACACCACAGTAGCCTCCCTTAGGGATGCTAGTTTTCAGATCCCATCTCAACCCAATTTGGAGCAGGGACATGAAAGGCAAGGAAACTCTGGTACCCTGTTAACCTGCATCCATTTGGAGCTGGTCTGGGCAGTTGGAGCTTGCCATGGTGTCCACAGGCCTTCGAAATATTTACTTATCTGACTGACAAGAGAGTTATTTAATATGTTATGATGTCTGCAGTTTTGTGTAAACAATTTACAGTGCCATGACTGATGCTGGGTGCTATTTGGAGAGAGGCAAGACTTATTGTATACACTGGGCTTCGGTTTGGAGAGTTCAGCTCCAGGACTGGGCAGTATTATACCTAATAAATAACAACAGTTAATCATTTGGACTCACACTGTTTCCGTCCTCATAAAGCCACACAAACATGGCTGAATTAAGGCCATGTTTCAGCAGACCTTGGCCACACAAACATCAGGGACCTCTGCAGGGGTGCCCAGTACAGCGGTCACAGTGTCTGGCTCTGCTCTTGCCCCATGCCTATGCTGTCCACAGTCCTCCAGCACTTACTGGGCAGAAGGAAACGGCTGGTGTTGTGAGTAGGACAGCCATTGCAGATGTGGGGCATCACACTTCAAGCCCCATCTCCAAATCTAGGAGGGTGGAGGTTGGGAAGTGAGTCTCACCATGTCCAGGAGGCACCTCCAGCCCCTGCAAGAGTACAGTGAAATGAGTGGGTTTGCTTCTTCTGGCACACCTTCAGGTCATGGTACATGGGTGGGTTTCCTCAGTCTTACATTTTTCAGTGCCTTACCTCAGGTCTCCAGGGGCTTCCAGAAGGAGATGGGATTTCTGCTGCAGTGCTTTGGGTCACATCAGCAAAGTCCCTTTTCTGGGTGAATACCTTCCAGGTGTGCGGGATCACAAGAAAAGCCTATTCCTTGGTGGAAGAAGTGTTCCCACCTCCAGTGGCGTGACACAGGAGTGTCATTGCTGGGGCTCATTGGTGCATGCAGACCAGCTGGTGAGCTGTAGCTACTGTACATAAGAACAAGCCCCCATGAGACACCAGAGCAGAAAAGAGAGGACATGGACTAATGTCAAACTGAGAGGAAGTCAAAGATTTTGGTTCAGTTCAAGCTGGAAACAAGTTGTTTCAGTTCTGAACCATCAAAGTATTTTGTTTCTGGAATTAGGTGACCTGGACATGTCTGAAACAACATTTTCAGGACCATGCAGCTCCCTCAAATTTTCTGCAATTTGACTTTCCAACCTGATTGTGCACAAAGACTGGTGTATGACTCTCAGAAGTTCTCATGAAATGGAAATGCTGGGCCCAGTGCAGCCAGGTGCAATGCAGGAGCTGTGCAACAGCTACTGCTGAAAGGCAAAAGCTTGGAAGGAGAGGAAGAGCGAGCCCTTTCTTGCTACCAAGCAACTGTTCAGATTGACTAGTACAGGCAAGAAATTAAAAAAAAAGAAAAAAAAAGATTTAAGAACTTTATTCTGGAAATACTCTTTCAGACACATTCACAGTCAAAGGTCTACGCCAGATGCTGTGAATAAAGAACGGGAGGAAATTAAAAGGAGGGAATTGACCCTAACACTGACACAAGGTGGACGGGTGGATGTGAGCTAGATAAAGGCTTCACATGCCCATGCAGAGAAAAATATGCTTCCTCTGAACAGAGCAAAGTAATGAAGTATTGACTTGAAATTATTGAACTGTGATACTACATCCATGTTGCTGATGATGGCCTTGTCTGATGGAGAGAAAAGTACAAGGAGGTCTTTCCAGTTCAGACTGGAAAAAGGAAAAGGATGTCTGAGGCAGACTTTCCACATATTGCATTCACCATGGGAGGAAAGTAATACTCAATGCCCTTCTGATGTTCAAAACTGTTTCTGCAATCATCCTCAGCCACCAGAAAAGGCTAATTGATCCCCCAGCTTCACCAATAACATTTGTTCTAGAAAGGATATATCTTTTCATTTAGTCTGTTGAAATTTGCACTCAGAACAAGAAGGATCTTGAGCAAAATGCTGCTTGCCTCTTTCTCCTAAGGGACCCTCCAGAGATATGCTGCACTTAGCAAAGCAAGTGAAGGTTTCAGGGGGACCTGAGGGACAGCAGGCTGATGGCACCACTGTTGGTCTCCATGGAAATATGCCTTGATGTAATTAGTGATAAAGAACGGGGACAAGAATAAAAATGATTCAGAGAAGCTCTGGTACTTCTCCCCTGTTTAGCTCCCATGATTAAACCCACACAGAGCCTAGATCAGGGAGCTGAGTCTCAGTTATAGCTAAGGAACAGCATAATGAATTATCTCCTTTGTACTTACTTTAGTTGGTGAGTAATCCAATTTCTACCCAAACCCGTGTTGACTATCGAGATTTTGCCAACATCTGATTCATCAGGATGCTGGAAGAATGTGGAATTAGAAAGGCAGAAGAAGGACTGTAGCTCTCCACCACTTATTCTTTAACACTGATAATTTTGGGCAAACTTTTTAACAGATAATATTAATACAACCAATACTTTGGTGAAAGTCCACCTTCACCTAAAATGAAATACAAACAAATGGTCTACTAAGTGAAGAGTTTGAGTCCTCTCTTTTGTGTACTAATATAAAAATCTTTTTATTTTGGATGGTGGGTCCTTCTTAGATTTGCGGACTCCAACTGAATAGTACAGAGTGTGTTTTATGTGTCTTGAAGGTCTTTTCCTCAGAAAATGCCCGGAACTGCAGGTTCTGAAGTCATAATTTAAATACTATTGAAAGGTATCAGCAGCCTCAGCTTCACCCCCATGGCTGGCGAGAACCACATAGGGTTGGCATCCTTGTGTTTCCATCCTCAGCCGTTGTGTGTCGGTACCAGTAGGAGGAAATGGTTTTCAGAGCAGCTTTCCTGCATCTGAAAGGAGCCTATTCCTGGAAGTTACAGGGTTGTTGAGTTCCTGGGACAGAAACAATATGACTGCTGAAACTCTGCCCTGCAACTCTGGGAGCTGCTGGCATGATTTGAGGGCTGGGTTTGTAAGCCCTGTGGAACAGGCACTGGCTTTCTGAGCTGTAGGATCTGCAACTCTGGCAGAAGGAGGTGCTGGCCCACAGCACGGTGGTGGGGAAGGAAAGCAGTTCAAATAGATTTTTAAAAAAGTTTGGGGTCTTTTATGAAAGGCAATCTTGTACAGCAATTTATAAAGAGCTCAAGGGATGTTATTGTTTAAATAAATATTTAAGGGAGATTCCTCTCAATTTAAACACAGCGAGCTGTAGCATGTGGAAAGCAGCAGCGTTTGATTACATGTATGCAAGAGGCCAAAGCAAACCATTACGACCAAAGGCAGCAGAGGAGGAGAAAGCAATTTCATTTGATTCTGTTTCTCTGAGATAGGTTATTGACAACACTATTTCTGCCTAGTGCCGAAGTGCAGCAGGGGTACAAATCCTGGCAGTCCCAGCAGTGGATGTGCTGTGCAAGAAAGCCATTCTGCAAGCCCCGTTGGCATTTTGTCTGATGAGATGGCTAGGGATAGAAGTTAAGTGCAGGGTTTAGCTCTGCAGGTGATACCCTGCCTGGCAGCTAGTGACCGGACATGCAGCAGCAGGACTGTGTGCCCGAGGACAAGGGGACAAAGGTGGGTATGGCTGATCATGCACAACCCATCACGTGTGTTGGCCAGTCTTTGACAGACACACAGTCACAGCCTTGATACTAGAGGGCTGCACATTGCAACACAGGTTCACTTTAAAACCCTGCTTGATTTGTTTAAGGTTCAGGGATGGCAACTCTAGCGAGAGTTTGTTGTGCTCGGTGGCTACAGAGCTGGAGTCCCTTGTGCGGTGAGCTCGGCACAGCCAAAGCTCAACTCTGAGCACGGTCAGAGGCTTGATACAAGGAGATGCTTTCTGCCCTGCGGGTAAAAAATGCCAAGGGCATAGACATCAACCAGTAGCAGAAAAGAAAACAAGAGAAATTCACTGTTGAGGGTCAAGACATCTAAAAAAAAGCAAAAACATGCTAAAAGGCTGTAAGCAGTTAAAAAACCCTCAGTGGGTTTGGGGTTATTAGGAACCTGTGTATGTCATAAGTCTCATATGTAGATTTGGACTATGGGATTCACAAGGGTGTTATAAATGAATTGATAGAAAAGGACTTAGGGAAAGCCATAACACTTGCCATGGGGTGGGAAATCTGAATTTATGTCTGGGTAGGGGTTTCCCAAATCGTCTTCACCAGTGCAAAATGCTGAAATGTTCATCCTCCTCACCCTGTATTAGTCGCCTTTTGAAAAAGTCAAGGCCTTTGCCTTATCAGAATTTAGTTTTTCTTTTCTGATATAACTGTGTATTCACTCCCCTTCTGAATTTAAGTCACAAGCCAATAGAGCACCAGCTAAATCACTTTTCCAAAGTGTCCCTGAAATTGGAGAATTCCATAAAGGTCACGCAGCCCAGCTGACACATATTTCATAGATGCATCTGAAGACATGGCAGATCCCTTGTACGAAGTAGGACATGATTTATATGGGAGAACACTGTTTGGATTATCAAGATGGTTGCTACAAGAGTACTCAGCCAGGGCTGTATCTTGGTAGGAGACAAAATCTGTGCACCCATTCATGAACAAACTTCTTTGATGTTTCACCCTATCCCACATCACTGGACAGCAGATTAACATGAAGACAAATTTATGTCTGAAGTGCAACTGCAGGAAGATAGCAGGCTTCTCTCAAGGCTGGGATCAGTCTGGTTCTCTCCAGCCACAGGTTCTAGGGTCCTCAATGTTACTGTACAACCGCTTCAGAAACTCAAGACCCTGGCATGGCTCAGGACAGAAGACCTGGGCCACACAATATGTGGAGACACTGGGGTCTGAAGAGTAGGTCAAAGCAGATAATTTTTAAAAAAGCATTAATTTCTGTGACAAAATAGTTCATGATTCATGACTATTTGGAAACAAATGAAAAATAGGAATTACACAAAGGCCCCATTTTGTTCACTGAGGAACTGCAGAATTAATTGCATGTACTTTAGTTTCCAGCAAAGGCTAAGTCCCAAGGCACAGTGTTGTGATTGTTGAATTAGTCATGTCACACATACTGGTTTAATTCAGACCAAAACTGTAGGAAGAGCATGATGAGATATAGGCAGTAGCTAGCTGGGAATAGAGGTGGGGTAGGAGCAGGGTCTGAGTCTCAAGTAGGTCAAGCAATTCATCACGCAAGGAAGGTTTTGGATTAGCACCCATGAGGTGACCTCACTCTTTCCCTGGGCAGTGTGCAGTGAAAAGAGCTGTCTGGACTAGCCAGGGTTGCAGATTAGGAGGTAGCAGCTCTTCCAGAGCTGTGCAAGAAACCTTATGCACAGACCTGACTGCTTCATTCATGATGTTGCTCCCCACTTGTAATCATCACATCAGAGTTGTAACAGCAACAGCTTTTCAGATTTATTTCTTTTGTGACAACTTCTACAAGGACATCCCCAATAAGCATCTCCAGTCCTTTGACTGCTAGTCTCCACTCCACCCATCTGCTCTCATCCAGCATCAAAGTTTAGGGCACTGTTTTCCACAGTATCCCAACAAGCATTTTCTTGTTTTCTTTCATGACACTCGGATCAGAAGCCTCTGGAGCATCCTCCACTCATTTCCTTTTGTGTTTTAGTTCTCCTGCAAATCCCTCCTTAAAACTCCTTCTTGTGACATCCTTGAGAAAGACGAGGCTGTCTCTTTGCAACAAGCACTGCCTGCCACGCTGGCCAACAAATGAATAATATTTGAATTTGTAAATGAATCTCACAGCTTCTTAGAACTCCTTCATCTCTCAGTAGCTGTCTGTAGGCATTCCTGGTCTTCTCACATTGTCAGCTCCTGTTCTTTTGATCTTTGTTTGTACACCGTCTCACACAGTAGAGTCCTGGTGTGTCTGTGGAGATTCCAGGAGCTGATGAAGATGATGAAACTTCATTGCCTGGCTTTGTGAAAGGAGAGGCTGTACGGGATGCTCTGTAACCCATAGCCATAAAAGAAGTGAAGGAAACCACCTCTCCCTGCCACTCCAGCAGGAGCGGAAACAAGCAGACTGCAGCTCACTACCTTTCAATGTGGAAATCACATCAAGTGGCAAAATGGAAACACTGAGATTTCACCATCTGTCTGCAAATGCTGTGTATGTATTGCATGCAAAAATGGGTTATAAGAATACTGTTAAGACTGAAAAACCCATGAGGCAAGAGATGCCAGAATTAGGCCTCCCTTGTGCTATCTTTTGTGATACACTTGTTAATTAGATGATCACACAGTATTTTGCCAGAGGTCACAGCTTTATCCCATGGCACAGGATGGACTGTCTTCACTGTAGAAGATGTTATATGGAATTTTGGTTTTTTCCCTTAGTGTTCAGTGTGGTCCTAGGCTTTATTTGCTCCCCAAGCCCTCCTCTGAATAAATTACCAGTTTTCCCAACGCTGGGAAAATTTCAGTGACACACCTCCCTATAGTTATTGGGTGCTTCACAAGTGTCTCTGAACTCTGGTACCTCCGTTGGAGGGTGGTGGTGCATTAACCAATTCCCTGCAGCAAGACCCATGCCCACATCCACCCTTGCAGGCTTCACGGGTCCCACAGCCCGGTGTTTCAAGGTCATGAGCTGAGACCGAGGGGTGACCAACAGACATACCTGAGGCTGAGGCTGGGGCTGTGCAAGAGTGTTTAGCATCAGGCGGCACTAGACAGGCTTGAGGCAGAGCTCCCATCAACTCCCATCCCAGGAACAGACATTCAGTACCAGGGTCTTATGGCATGTGCAGACAGGGGGGCACACCCCACAGCTGCTGACTGCAGACTGGGGAAAGCCTCAGTGTGTCCTGGCACAAAAGACCCTGCAGGGAGAGCAGGACCGAAGCCAGTTCTGCAAGGCAGCACTCATATTCCCAAAAAGGGACCATGGATGGGGAAACTCAGGTTTCATGTCAGGCTCTGGCATGTCCAGACCCTCCCTATGGCTCACACCTTGACACGCACCTCGCGGCCCCACTCCTGAGACCTCCGAGCCCCTGACTCCTCACTTGTACCATGTACTCCCCATCCCAGTCTCATGCCATCCTTCAGCTTCATCATCCCAGTACCAGACCTTCCCTTAGCCCAGCATCCTCAGGGGCCCTGGCTGCCTCCTGGCTGTGCAGGGGAGGTCTCAAAAGAAGAGTGTTTTTCCCTGCCTGACTTTCCATTGCCCAACACCTTTGCCCTGAGCAGCATTACAGAGAAAGCCCAGCTTCATCCTGCTCCTAGAGCTGGGGATGGCTCTTGGGCTGCAGAGAGGGGACGTGGATAGCCCAGTCCCTGCAGTGCTGTGGGGAGGCAGCAGGAACTTGGTAACACCAACTGGGTGCACAGGAGCATTGGGGTCAGCACTGGGAGATGCCGGGACGCTGGGCTGAGCTTGCTCACATGGGAAGGGATCTCAGCAGATTTTGACTACTCAGCCCTAGCACGTTCCTAGTAAGTTGCTATTTTTTCCCTTCAAAGGCTGTCCCCAAGCCAAATTGGAGGAGATTTGCAAAGTAAAAAAAAAAAACAAAACATAGTCCTAACACAAAGCTGCCAAATTTCAGATCTCTACTCCAAAGCACAGAGGGATAAGAACTATCCAAGGAAAGGATCACTAGGTTCCCCCCTCCTGTTTCTTCCGTTCGTTTTTTTTCCAGTTGGACAACAATGCATTTTTCCCTATGCTCATTCTTGGAAATGGCTGGACAGTTTTGGCTGAAATTTTCCAGAAAAGAACTTAGCCCAAGGCAGACAATCAAGTTGGAAGAACTCAGTCTAAACGGTTTAAGTCTGGCAGTTATAAGCAACTGTGAACACAGACTTATAGCAGGACACATATGAGTAACTGTAATCATAGTAGCTGCATGCCATTCCACCTTTGACTCATTTGAAGTTATAATAGCTGATGATGCTGTTCCATTCAGGTGCACCTTATCATGATTCAGATGTCACCAGTAAAAAAGCTTTATCTCAGTATCCCACTGAGCCTTCCCACACCCCTTCCTACTCAAACTGCTCTTCCCTTCTAACAACTGGTCGTACAAAAACCCACAGTTCCCTCGCCTCCAGTATTTGCATTTGAGCTTCGGCTTCTAGGATAGAGGCAGCTGATGCTAAAATAGGATTGTTCTCTGGACTAATGTATTCAAAATTAATAAAAGAAATAAAGCAACACACTCCTCTGGCAGGTTCCCATGCATATTTTCCATAAAAGTTCATTTTTCCACAAGAACAAAATGTGAGTATGTGGGGGATTTGCACTGAATCTTGATATGGAGCTTAGAATTCTTGGCACTGCTTGGGACATTAAAATGACATCAGCTCCCCTTTCTATATTGAAATTTTATAGTTGCTGCCTGACCGCATTTCTTTGTTCTCTGCATTCTCTCTCCTCCAAGCTGCCTCTCTGCCCCGATGTACTGTACATGAGTATCATGAAAAGCTGTGTGTTTGTATATCTTATAGCCCTGCTTGCCCCTCCCTGCACTAGGCATCCAAGTGATGAAGCTGCATTTCTTCCTCCAGGACAAAGCAGCATTGTTGGCTCAAGGGACGAGGGCACCTTTGCCAGCCAAGGGGCTTCCCCGCAGCGCAGCAGCTCTGTGCTGCGAGGGAGCTGGTGTGCCAAGCAGGGTCCTCCTCTTTTCTCCGGAGGAGAGAGGAGTGGAGTGCATGCTGCTGGGGTGACAGGACTGTGGGACAGCGGGGACCAGGGGAGGCCAGTTATTGCAGGCAGAACACTGTGAAACCATCCTGTCTGGCTCAGGGAAGGGAAGGGGGAGTGGAAAGAGGGGGGAAGAGGAAAGGGAGCATCTCTGGGTGGGAGATAAGGCTTTCTCCAGCACTGTCAAGGTGGCACCTAGACCAGTGTTCAGTGCTACCTTGGTGGAGGGAGAGGATAAGTGCCCCCCCAACACACAAACACTGCTCCATGCCTCAGGGCAGGGAGGGGCAGCTTTTTTTTTAAATTAAGCAAAAATCTGAGTAATTGTGTTTCTCTATTATCCAGAAGTGTGACCCACTGTGTTTGAACACCATGGGGCAGGAGGACTGATTTGGTGCTTGGGATCCCCCATGAATCACAGCATGGGGAGAAGCAAGAGCGACGGGGCTGGGAGAGTTATCAGACTCCGGCACTGCGAGTACAGTTCCACAGGCATTAGTACAGACATCACACTTGTTTCCTGGTTTTCAAATAAAATAAGGATTCAAGGAAAAGATGATGCTTTCCTACGTCCCCTGTGACTTGGAAAGCAATAAGAGCAAATAAAGGCAGTTAATTATCTGGCATGCCACATCCAAACATTTCTGAAAGCACCGCTCTGCTGTTACTGTAAGAGTCACGCTGGAACAGCATTAGCATATACTCTGTAAACAGACTCAGTGCCATCCTCCGGCACAGGCTCAGCCTCCCACATGGGGATTAGAGCAGCTGGACAAACGCAGAAGGGACTATACCTGACAGTCAACAAAATGCTAGTTTTGCTTTAGTCTGGCTTGATTGCAATAATACCTGGGTTTGTTATTTCCTACATTGCTTACATACTCAGCCTCTCTATTGTGTGATGGAGAATTGCTGCTGCTTGCTTCTCCGTGCAAGATTATAATTTCATCATTTCACTGTCGTATGGAAATAGCCACAAGACCAGATTAACAGTTAAAGACTGTGAAGCCATTTGCCAAATATTTCTTGCTCTATAAGCAATAACATTTTTACAATTGCATTTGCAACAGCATTTTTGCAATCACATTTATACACTCCTTTGCAAGCACATGCAACCATATACAGAATGCAGAAAATCTTTACCTTGCATGCCCAGAGGAGAGAGTCTGGTTTCCTCTCATGGATCAGAAGTAAGATGGAAAACAAACCCGGGAAAGACCCTTGAACAGACTCATCTGCTGAGAGTTGTCTAAATCCCAAGCCAGCTCCTGCTAGCAGCTCTAAGTTTGTGCTCTGAATAGAGGCTGTGTTATTTTAACCACAGGATTTCTAGTCATGGGGGAGGAGAGATGGATTAGGTACGTTTGCAATCTAATGCTTCACATTCACCTCAACTGAAATGAACTCCTTTAAGCCTGATGTAAATAAGTACTGCTAAGATATAAATTTCAAGAGCCCACTAACCAATTATGCTTAAACTAACATGCTAAATAACTGTGGAAAATTCCAGAGGAATAAGATAACATACTTTTGTGTTCTTTCCTAAATAAAAGGCATGTGTGGAATTTCATGCTAGATACTACAAGTGAGGGGCAGCAGATGAACTGTGCAAATTAACCTATGTAAGGTGCCATACCTCATAAAACAATATTCCTAACACCTGTTAGCATGGATTTCAGCAAGCATCCCAGAAATCTGGGTTTTCATGGCTTGTAAAAGTACAGATATGAGGAATTTGAATCTAAGATTTCAAAAGAGCAAATAAAGCTCTTTAAGGTAATAAGGCAAGATTTTAAAAGGCCACAAGGTCTGTAGTTCTGCAGGAGCACAGACATTAGCCCACTGAACAAGTGCCATCTCCAACAAGCATGTAAGTTTGATACCCTCCCTGCAGCTTATGGATCACTACGGAGATTGTTAAATGCAGGCAAAATATTGTGCCCAGAACACTGGTTTGGGGTTTTTGTTATTTAATCCAGCTCAGACTCTGCCTTCATTTCCTGGTTTATGACATTTTGGTGCTGCAGTTGCTGTGGTTGCAAAGCTACAGTCCAGGCTTCCAGGGCCACCTCACAGCTGATGGAGAAGAGATCTATTAACTTTCTGAGAGGTATGATTTATAAATAAAACACATTCTTAAACCTTGGGCTGAACTGAGGAAAATTATTTGGATGTTAAACACTAGAGGAAAAGGGACAAATTCAAGTTCATCTTTGACAGCACAGGCTTCAGGAACACAAGTTTAATTCCATTTTGAATAAAACCTGGCTCTATAAATAGCATTATCTTACACTTACATAATGCTCTTCATCCCAAAGCATTCCCGAGTGCTTTGCAGATGTAATCACCCTGTCCGAAAACCACGGGCGGACCTCCCACCTCAGCATGGAGGATAACGCTGGCTGTCCAGCAGTGCTGCCTGCACTGGGCAGGAGGGAGGCAGCGGAGCATCCAGTGGCAGCTTGTCTGGATCCCGTCTGTCGGCAGGAGCTGGCAGCTGGCTGGGGCATCACAGCTAGTGCCCTGCTCTTGGGGTGCTGGCCGGGAGCATGGGGCATTAGCTTGTTGCGTCACCCGGGTACCGCTGGCTGCAGGAGAGCTCGCTCTGAGGTACAGATCTGGTATCTTTAATGACCAGCAGCGGTTAAGAGCCCGTCACCCAGCTCAGCCCGCAGGTTCCCAGAATGGCTTGGGGTATCTCTGGGGATGTCAGCCTGCTTCCCAGAGCTCAGGCTGAGCTCCCCCGTAAGTTTGGCTCAGGCTGGCTCACCTGAGCTTGGGTTTTTACAGGGTAGGCAACTGGGATCCCAAGCATCTGTGCCACTGGGATCCCAAGCGTCTTTGCCACAGGCAGGGATGTGCACCCGAGCTAGAAGCAAAATGTCCCTAAACCTCCCATCACCATGCCTCTGGCCCATCAACCAGCTTCTCCTTGCACCAGTCAAGCAGCTCACTCCACCCCAGCTGGCTTTCTTTGACATGACTGTAGTTGCCATAAGATCAACTCCACTGATGTTTCCCAGCTACAAGTTCTACCTCATCCTTGCATGGGACCCCACAAGGAAAGCAGGCATGAGAAATGCTCTTGGGGCAGGTATTGCTACAGTCCTCCTGGGAGGAGCTCCAGCTGGAAGAGCCCAGGTCTCCCACTTTGCAGAGGTACTGGTATGACAGGCACCAAAGCTGTGCACCAACATTGCAAGCTGCCAGAGAGGACTTTAGGAAGAAAACAACCTGTCTCCTTTTCTTGTGCTCCCTGCTCCACCTGGATGGAGGATCTTTGCGTGCACAAAGGAAGTTTGTGTGCTGCAGAGGGTGTATTTTTGCTTAGCTGGCTCAATAGGAAACAGCAGGAGGAAGAGAGGCCAGCAGAAGTTGCTCTGCAGGTTGACCTGAAAGAGTCCATTTTTCCAGAGACACTAAAAAAAAAAAAAGTGGGAGTGGGGAAAGCAAAAATAGTTTTGAACTAAGTGAAAGCATTTGATCCTGACACATGGTTTGGTTTTTCCAGTTTATCTCTTAGGTCAGACTGTACTCAATTTACAAAGAAACAGCACTTTAAAAATGTACATAAAGGAAATGAAGTTTCATTTCTAAAATGTCAAGGCAAGACATTTCAGTGTTCCATATTGCTCCTGTTTCTTTGGGATGCAGAGAAAAGTAGTAACAAAGGGATGGGTTTAGCGTTTGTTTCCTTTCTCCTCCCAGACAAGTCAACAGATTGGACCCTAATTCACAAACAAGTTCCTTCAAGTTCATAATTTTTATCCAAAAAAAAGAAAATCATTCTGTCTGAAACCTTTGCCAGATTTAGTCTCTGACACAGCAGCCAGCATTTGGAAGTTGAACACCTGCCTATTGATGAAGTTGTTAGTCTCTTGTGCCTTGAGGCAGCTCAGACCTACTCCCTGCCTGACGTGTCCTCCTGCTGCAGTGCAGACCACAAATGTGCCCACTGCCTCCAAAACAAAGTCGGCTCCGCATAGTTTCCTAGAGTCCTTTCCCTCTTCATCCAACCCTAACATTACAGATCTTAGCTGGAATGGCTGTTTCCCAAGTGTAAACAGCAACAAATTATTCCCAGTCTGTGAGAGGAACATTCCCTTTCAGCACCCTCTGTGCGATGCTGGATATTTCTGCACTGTAATCACGCTGGGTTGAGGTCTGTAAGCTGCAGTGCTCACCTGCCTTCCATTAAAGTCTGCAGAATAAAACATGGCCCATGCTAGAACTATTTAGGGACTCAGTTTTGCATTTCAGTCAGTGCTTAGATGAATCAAGCAATAAATGAAAGGAAACATGAAGCACAATGAACTGTTCAATGAAGTAAAATTTTGCAGCAGCAAGAACTCCCACAGTGGCCTCCCCTTCTGAGATAATGGGATGCAGAATTCATAATAGATGTTGTTGATGGGGAATTACATGTTAAAGGAACCTGAATAGTTGCCCATCTATTTTGCATGTTTTCTCTCTTTTTTGTAAAGTGAACTGAGAATTAGAGATAAAAAGTTTCTATTGCTTTTGAATTAGGGAAATGCTTCTAGAAGTGATATTGCCAATCCACACCATTAAATGATCTTCCATTAGGACCCGCACAAAACCACAGGATTGATCTAGAAAACACAAACTTTTGGGGAAAAAAGCCCATTGGGAAGGGTAGCAGACCACATTTTCACACTTCTGCTCTGCAGTTTTGACATCTGGTTCTTACTTCTGTTGTAAAAGAAAACAAATGTTTTCTTTAATCAAAGTACTCCAGGAACTGAGGCCCTGAACCAGCCCCTCCCACTATCAAGTACCATAAGACACAGAATTGTGATAGTTGTCAAAAATGAAAAAAATTACAAGAAAGAAAGAGAATTTAAGCTGATGCGCCTTGAATTACCTTCTTTCTGGATTGCAGTGCTTGTTTCTGTTCTATTTATTTCTAAAATTATGTTGATCACAACCACCGGTGAACATAAAACACCAGATGATGTGACAAGTTAAAGCCAAATGAGCTTACAGTTAATTGCAAGTTAACCCAAGGAATTCCACCAAAGAGTTTCCCCTTAAATGAAGTGTGTGCAGCTCTCAGTTACAAGCCCAAGATAAAATAGGTGGGTGCCCAGTTTGGGGGATCCAGGCCCTGTTGGCTGGCACAAGAGGGGCAGTGGCAGCCATTGACCCTATGTGGGCATTGCTTCCCCTCTCCAAACCCAGCAGGTCTTGCCCATACCATGAGGAAGTTGCACCCAACCCAGCAAGAAGCATCTCCCAGTTAATGGCATTAGGAGTCTGACCCCCATTCAGGGTTATGTGGGACACTGCTCGGTGCAGGCAACCCAGGCACCTACAGGGACATGGCAGGTCCAGGGGACGCGGAGCAGGGGTAGCCCCCAGCCTGGCCCCAGGAGATCCAGGTCTGCTGAGCAAGAGCAGGGACATGCTGGAGTGGGCTGAGCACCCTAGCCAGACCCCGCAGGTTTTGCCACGGCTCTGGCATGATGAACAAATTTAAATCAATCTCCTTCTGGAACGAGTACTTGTGGAAGAAGATTTAAGTTTTACAGCTCACCACTGCCTCAACAGTCAATGTCATTTCACATGGTGGAAACCTCTGAAGTTGTGTTGAATGTTAGTACATGAGTACTGGGCAAAACCTAAAGTATAATATAAACTAACTGTAATGGTGCAGGCTCTTCTTATCCTGCAGTGGTGGATCTCAGGATCTGCAAAGGATTAAGCAACTGAATCACCAGGGACCAGGCATGAGCCAAGGACTACTGGGGCTTCAGCGGAGGTGACGTGCTGTGCTCCGCATGCATAAGGAAGGCTGTGGTCACCTTCAAGCCTGGGGTACCTCACAGTTGTTCCAGGAAGGGTCCAGTGGCAATGTCCAGGGCTGCCTCAGGACAAGGCTCACTTTTAATTATTTGAATTGCCAATGACAGAAGTGTGAGACTGGCTATAATCGCTCAGAGTAGGGTGGGAATTTGTGTTGCTCAGCAAGTTCTTTTGGTTAAATTAACAAATTTACAGATAATAAGGATAATTAACTCTTCTTCATGGATAGTTAAGAGTGTATCATGACTGTAGCTAAGCTGGCCTCTCAATTGGGTGTATCCCTAACTCTCCTCCCATTCACACCAGAATGTCTGCATTTGATGATGCTTCAAATCTGGGCTAACTGGCCCAGTGCAGGTATAGACTTGAGTTCAGAGGTTGCTTTTGCAAAGGAACACCCTGCTTGCAAAGCTGATGAAGCTGAAATCATTCAGCTGCTGGTAGTCTTCCCATAACTCCCTGCATGCCTAGAAGGCACTGGGACACATGCTGTCCCTAGTGTGCCTAGAAGGATGGTTTTTAAATTACTTACTAGGCACGTACCATAGAATAGCTCACCTTCTGGCAGGGCAATGGGTTTTTGGGGACCCACACAGGTGAGAGCAGCAGTATGACAGCACAGTAAGGATAGTACAGTTTCTGGGGTGACTGCTGACATCGAAGCCAGACTGGCCCAGGATTGCTGCCCTTGATGCAGTGCCCTTAATGCCCATCACTGGCATTAACTCTCTGATGAAGACATAACCAAACTCTCAATTGTATTGAGCAGTTTTTTGTCCTAATTTTCTGGATATAAAAAGTTATTATATTGCCCTTATGGTGATTTGCTTCAGAAAGGGCTTCCTTCTGGTGGGAGGATTTCAGTTAATAGATCTGACTGGAAAATTCCTGTCTAGTTAGAAGTATTTTATTATAATGTTAGAAAGAGGTATTATGATCTGATTATGTCTTATTTAAGCTTTCTTACACTGTCTGTCTATCTATCTGTCCCTCTTCTACATCCCATCTCCCAGCCTTTTCTGGCTTGCTGTGGATATGAGACAGAATGAAAAAAATCCATGTAGATCTCAGAAGGAAGAACATGCATTTCCTGAAGGGAGCTTTTGGATAAGATAGCTGAAAACCAGGCTGTATAGACAGCTAAATTTCACTGAGGACAACACTGAACATGCTCCTAGAGAAGAGCCGGTTTTGCTCAGTGACAGAGAAGTGCCAGGAGCAGTGCCCAGTGAGATCTTCCACTCTAGAAGATGTTATCTTCTCCCCCAGTCCCACCAGATGGGCAGATGCAATTGCTACTACTGAATATGCCTTTGTTATGAGGTGCCTTCTGAGGTCCTCCAGCATATTAAATCCCAACAGGCAGGCTCATCTGTCAGCACAGGAACATTTGTGCTAGATATGTGACTGCTATAAACTGGAATTTCTGCCTTGGAAAACGTGTTATTAGAAAGCTCTGCTGTTGCAGGAGGAACTCTTTGCATCTCCTGCAATGTTTATACACTGATCTTTATTGTAGAAAGGAAGATTACTTATTGTGACATTCAGGATCAGAAATGAAGGCAACTGAGTTCTGATTTACAAGATGAAGAGTTATCTCTGCATTAACAAAGCATTTACGTTCTTGCAGTCAGATATGTGTATCTTTAACACTGTGTTACATAATGATACCCAAACCAAAACAGTTTTCAGGTACAGCAGGTAGTTTTAGGAATGGCAGCTCCTGCTTTAGCTTGTGAGCAATGGCTTTTTGAACTGCCCTGTCTTATCTTGTAACCTCCGTAGCATGAGCTGCTCTGCACATGCAGTGGAAGCCACCATGGCAGTGCTTATCCAGAACCAGGAAGGACCAAGCCAAACTGGGGCAGCTGGAGGCCTCTGCCACTCTTGTGCTCCTTTCTGAACAACTTCACAATACAGGCTGTACTGGGTTTGCGTGGCAAGGTTTTGGTAGCAGAGGGGCTACAGGGGTGGCTTTTGTGAGAAGCTGCTAGAAGCTTCCCCTATGTCCAACAGAGCCAATGCCAGCCAGCTCTAAGATGGACCCACTGCCAGCCAAGGCTGAGACAATCAGCAATAGTGGTAGCGCCTCTGGGATAACATATTTAAGAAGGAAAAAAAAGGTTGCGACAGCACAGAAACGGCAGCTGGAGAGAGGAGTGAGAACATGTGAGAGAAGCAGCCCTGCAGACACCAAGGCCAGTGAAGAAGGAGGGGGAGGATGTGCTCCAGGTACCAGAGCAGAGATTCCCCTGCAGCCCCTCATGAAGACCATAGTGAGGCAGGTTGTCCCCCTGCAGCCCAGAGAGGTCCACGGTGGAGCAGATATCCACCCGCAGCTCATGGAGGACCCTACACCAGAGCAGGTGGGTGCCCGAAGGAGGCTGTGACCCCATGAGAAGCCCGTGCTGGAGCAGGCTCCTGGCAGGCCCTGTGGATCTGTGGAGAGATGAGCCCACACTGGAGCAGGTTTTCTGGCAGGACTTGTGACCCCGTGGGGGACCTATGCTGGAGCAGTTTGCTCCTGAAGGACTGCACCCTGTGGAAGGGACCCGTGCTGGAGCAGTTCATTAAGAACTGCAGCCCATGGGAAGGACCCATTTTGGAGAAGTTTGTGGAGAACTGTCCCCCATGGGAGGCAGCCCATGCTGGAGCAGAGGAAGAGTGTGAGGAGTCCTGCCCCTGAAGCGGAAGGAGCGGCAGAAACAACGTGTGATGAACTGACCGCAACCCCCATTCCCCATCCCCCTGTGCCGCTGGGAGGGGATAGGTAGAGAATTTGGGAGTGAAGCTGTGCCCGGGAAGAAAGGAGAGGTGGGGGGAAGGTGTTTTAATGTTGGGTTTTATTTCTCATTACCCTACTCTGGTTGATTGGCAATAAATTAAGTTAATTTTCCCCAAGTCGAGCCTGTTTTGCCTGTGACGGTAATTGGTTAAGTGATCTCTCCCTGTCCTTATCTTGACCCAGGAGCCCTTTGTTATATTTTCTCTCCCCTGTCCAGCTGAGGACAGGAGTGACAGAGCAGCTTTGGTGGGCACCTAGAGTCCAGCCAGGGTCAACCCATCACACAGCAAGGGCTGTATGTGCTCACACAGCAGTGATGCCCCACATCTGCATGGACTGTGCCGTCATGCCCACAGTCATGTCATGTATATTTAGGATGCTGATTCTTAATCCAGACTTGGAGTAAGGTGTTGCCAAGCTGTCCTTTAAATAACAAAAGTGTGAACAGAAGTAGCACAAGAGCCTTAGGAAGCCCGTGTACAGCACTTCTGGTGACTCAAAAGAAAAGTATGGTCACAACAATGCTCCCCACAGCCCACAGTGTTCTTTCCCACAAACCTGTGCAGCTGCAAGGTGGCAGGATAAAGTCCCTGGTTTAGAGGGTGCATTCAATGAGATGGGAGCAAATAACAGAGGTCCTTGTTCAGCTGGAGGTGTCAGGGCACATTGTGGAGAAAATGGAGAAACCGGAGGCTGAGAGGAAAGGAAACCAGGGTTTTGGAGCAGGAACCTCAGAGGTCCTGAAAATAGAGGCTAATGAGGAAAACAGAGTTAGCAGAGCTCTTTGATGAACTTAAGAAAATGTTGATATCCAGGCTAAATGTGTGATGGTTCTCGTTAGGTAATAACAGTGGTTCCTCTTTTCTCTCACACCTCTGATTGCAGGAGCCCAGGGACCTGCCGGATGTCCCTGTATCATGGACCGTGAAATGAGTCACATTAGTGGAAGATGCCATCACGCCACCGATGTCTGGTGGTGGTTGCAGCTTGTCACTCTATGCTGTGAGAGCAAAATGTGAAGCCAGCCACCAGGAAGGGAGTGGGTCCAGCCTGATGGCTGCTCCTCCGGGAAAAGGAGTAATTGCTGCTCATGAAAGTAAGGGTGTGTCTGACATGAATTGGAGTCCTGTCCTGTGGCCTCTGTGGCTCCTTGGCTATTTTCATGTGACAGTTCTTGATGATTTCATCAAGGCAGGAGGCATCCAGGCACCTGGGAGGGGAATAAGTCTCTTTAATGCATCCAGAACCGCAGCCTGCATCTCCAAGAAAGCCTCTGTTCCCATGCCTTGCCTTCAGCTACTTACCTGTAATTATTCCTGTTACAATTAGCCAAGTGGCTGTCCAGGCTGTGGTGTGAAAGCCTGTCTGAAGGAAATGCTGAGATAGAGATCCTACTGAATAAAAAGGTAGGCCGTGAATAAAACGCAGAAAGTGTGGCACCACACCAAGGCTTACCCCTCACACTGCTTGCAGAGCAGTGTTTAAGTTTTGCCTTTGTTTTTTGCAGGAAAAGTTATCCTGTGTATGATATTATAAGACTTGGGAAAGATGCTTCACCAACCTACTCTCAGGCATTCTCCAAGCCTTCATCATACCTAGAGGAATTTGTTCAAAAATTATGAACTGTGCATGGAAGATCTAAAATGCTACTGAGCTCTGAAGCCCTTTGCACTGTTTAGGGCAGGCAGGACCAGGTCGGGCTGTCTCTACCTCATCACAGTCATACCAGCCCTGAGGACATTTCCTCATAGAGAGGTCAGGTCCTTCTCCAGAGCTCCCCAGGGAAATGCACAAAAGGCTCCTAAGGAATTGCAAGATTTGCTTTGAGTTTTTTTTTGTCTAAAGCAAGACAGCTAAGCCAAGGCCAAATCTTGTGCTTTCCAGACCAGTAAGAGGCCTGAATAATGAACTTTGTCTCAGAGATCAGGATTTGATCCCCAGAAACATTGCAGACTCCCCGTATCACTTTGGCAAGTCACTTTGTGATGGATTTTCATACACTTGGCATGAAAGCCAAGTCGTTACAATAACTATATAAGGCAAGAACCCCAGAAGAACTCATTTCCCCTTGTCTGGAGTTCCTTGGAGGAATTAGCTCATTATTTTACTTGCTAAATGGGAGCTCAGCTCTTCTGAAAACCTGCCCGTGCTTGGCAGCCCCGAGTTCTTAAGAAACTATCCCCACACCTCCCTGCCTTCATTCCCATCTGCAAGTTGAAAGAAACCATCTTTCCTTGGAGCCCCTTGTCTGGCTTTTCTATTCCAACCATGAGTTACTAGAGGTGAGAGCTCTCTCATGTGAGGTGTCCCAACCTCTCTGGCATGGCACGGCACAAACATCTGACACACACCCGCCTGCCCCTGTTACACAAATATACACCATTGGTAACAGGAATCGAACTTAAAGAAGCAAACTGCCCGGAGGAAGGACAGTAAAAATGCAAAGAAAATATCATGTTATGTTACTCATTGATGCACTTTAATCTGTTTTCTCTTCTAAGATCCTGGGTGTTCAGGACCTATTTCTACTTTGCACACTTGGAGGATTAGGGGACACATTCTCTGGGAAAGGCAGTGCAAATTCTCTTCTGTTTTTTTAATGATGAAAATGAATAAGGATGAGCATGCTTTGTCTAGAGTGAGCATCAGAAAGAGCAAACCACCAGGTTTTCCCAGGCAGCATAAAGAAACTGAGCCTAGGGTCAGAGCAAACTGAACTTTCCTCAATTTTATGGCCACAGTAATTCTGCTTGATTTCTTTCTGAAACTGGTGTTTAGCATAGGATTTCTCAGATGCTGGAACTGCTCCTTTGAGCTATGGAAACTTACTCACAAGCAAAGGTAGTTGTACTCAAATTATACACTGCCCCTAGCAGATCAAAACTCATTCCCACCTGTTCACATTCCAGAAAACCAAGCCTCACACTGTCAATGTAGGTCACTCACTGATTTGCAGTGCACAAATGTTTAGAAGCAATGGAGAAAAACAAGGATATTTTTGGCAGAGTTCTGATAATCAGACTCGGATTTGCGCTAAGACTGAAGAGCTCACAGCAACCTTTCCCACCAAAAACTGCAAGAAAGCATGGTAAAATTAAGGAGAATAACGCAGAGGCTGGCAGATTAGCTCCAAGCTCCATCCTTCACAGACACAACTTGCAGGACTGACAGGGCAGTATTTTTGAAATCTTGAGTGCCTTGTAGAAAGCTGTAAGTGCCAGTGGCTCCTTCTAAAGCCAAGGCATTTGGCATTTTATGGGCCAAACCCTGCTCTGAGGGCAGCTCTGCCTGCCCTGCAGACCATGCTGTGGATGTACCTACACTAGCTGCCAAGGAGCTTACAACAAAGGAGCTGCTGATGGAGTCAGGGTCACCCCTGTCTCATGGCCTGCTGTTCCCACCTGCCCACAGCAAGCCAGAAAACTCACAGGAGGCCAGAAATCTTATTCTTGGCACTGGTCAATTTGATACGGAGAAAGCATCCCCAAAAGATTAGCAACTGCATTTACGTTACATGTCTTCATACAGCACAGAGCCGCACTCCTGTGCTTGCTCCCTTGCTGCTGTTGCAATGCAAGTTTTCAGTGCTTAATCGCCATTTGAGGTGTGGTCAGGGACGATTCCTGGACAGTGACAGCGATGCAGTGAAATTTCCCACAAAATAAAAAGGTTTATGAAGACAGGAGTGGGAACATTTGGGAGCAAAACCAAGGTGCAAATATCTCAGTTGTATGCGTTATGGATGCTCCTGAGTTTGAAGCTGGTTTTGTTATACTTCAAGTAACAAAATGTGTGGGTGTCTTTCCTTACCAACCCCATTTCAGATCTCTACAAAAAAGCAATGTCAGACTGTGCTGAGCTGTACGCAGGCAGTGGCCTGGATATGGAGTCTTTCACTTTTAACTAATCTCTTCAAATCTATTTAAGACAGGAACAGTTTGAAGCTCTTACCCTCTGAGAACTACTTGGCAGCTCAAATTAAATGAATTAGGCTAGACTCCAGAAGATGTGACGTTGTCACAGAGGGGCCGGCAGCAGCCCTAGTCAGCATCCTGATCCCTGTTTGTAGACGGGGCAAAAAGAAACACTACGCCCTGTCCACAGCCACACAAGGACATGAGTGAGATATCACAGGCATTTTCTTCTCAGAGCACGACTGGCTCTCTGGGCTCAAAGTCAGGCTGCTGTGCCCCACCGCTGCTTGGTGGCTCCCCTGCCCAGATGTGAGGAGCTGGGGCCCAAGGGAGGCAGGGGAGAGGAAAAAAGGTAGTGTGCTGCCGAAATTCAGGCCCATGCAGCATTTTCCACTATTGGTCAGGTTTGTCGCCTTGATCTCATTAGGATTTTTCTTTTCCTTTTTGTTTATGTCTTCATTTGAAGGAGATATGGTTGCACTTGTTATCAATACTCAGAGGCAAAGCAGTTAACCAGCGATTATTCCAATGCATGTCTGTGTGTTAGTATTCCAACATATCTATAAACAGGGGGTTTTTTAAGGGTTTTTATTTGAGGCGGGGCAGAAAAACAATCTTCCACTCTGGGAAAACTCATGAGATTTGAAAAAGATGAGGAAAGCTCTGCCATGAGGAAGCAGAGGTGCCTGCCTGGTTTGCCTGCACAAGCCCAGCTCCCCTAGGAGGGCTGCTCGGAGGAAAATGGGGAGGGGGCCCTTAGGCAAAATCAGCTTCTGTTCCCAGCCCTGCAACTGTGCAAGCTGCTGTGGAGATCTGGGGCCCTGGGGTGCAGAGGGGTTTTGTAGTGAGAGCCCCCATGGCAAAACTAATGGATTTTAACTCCCCTGGCTGCTGCAATCTGTCAAAATCAGTACATTCCTGCAGAACATTCCCATTTTGACCAACCGGCATTTTCAAATGGAAAAAACCACTCAGCTGGAAAATACCCAACCGGATCTAGTCCTCATGATGCGCTGCACTGACACGCTATTTACTCACTGGAGGTTGGCGTAGCTTTCACAAGGAAATGAATCCAAGAGAAGCCTTAACAATGAACCACAGCCAGTGTCAGTATATTAAGATAGCAAAAATCTGTGCATTAGCAAACCCAGGCAGTGCCATGAATATGACTGAGGCAAGTCCACATCAGCTGTTGTGGTAATGATGTTAACTGATCGATAACTCAAAATCCCATGGAAACCAAGCTGCCTGAAAACAAACCCGCTCCTCCTCCTCTCATTTAGACTCAACTGCTAAGCAGAACAGCAGAGAAAAAACTGCATGAATTAGACACACTAAGTCCCAACCTACTTTTTACTGCCCCTTCACGACTCCTAAAGAAAGGCAACACATTGTTGCATGCATCAATCTGAAGATAAAAATTATTTCCAAATTTAGGAAACCAAAGACCAGAGCATTTTGTTTATCTTCATTTCCTATGCATCTGCAGATACGAGATTAATTGTAACACTACTTTTCAATATGTCGCACAAACATGAGTTTCAGGCTTTTTGAGTGAAATATTTCATGTGCTCCATTTTACACATAAAGAAACAGAAACATGGGAGGTTAAATTGCTGGCTTTAAGACACGCTGTGGGTCATTCTCAGATTGATGAATCAGAGAGCAACTCTTGACCTGTGCCTGATTCATCTGACTCTGCTATCCCAGAAGTTCACAGCAGAATAATTCAGGTGGTATGTCTGGTATTGGTGGTCTTACCAATGCCTGCCAAAATCACCGGCAAAAACAAAGTTCACAGAAACTTGGTTTCATCAAACCACAGCCAGGATCCAAGGACTGTCCCTCCAGTGACCCTGCTCTTTTCACAGCTTCCCTTTTCCATATGCTGCAGTCTCATGCTGTCGTGGTGTGTTGTCCTCCTCCTGCATTGCTCTCCTACCACCGGTCCTTTGAGGCTCTAAGAAAATTTGGGAGGGCCTGCTAAATTTTCAAGAAGATAACTGGATCAAAATGCAAATCTTAAAAATGAAGGATAACCCTTCCCCTGCAAAACTGTGCCTCCCATTTATCCAAGTGACAGCACTGTGATGCCCCGGGGGAATCTGTGTTCGCACCTCATGTAACAGGCTCTGGCTTTTCTTCAAGGCTGCAGTTCCTGGAATAATCTAGGTGAAAACGCCTAAGTTTATTTAAGGAAAATGTTAGTAGCTCTCTTGTTTGAGGAGAAAAGCTCAAAAATATGAAACTGAGGGGATCAAAATCCAGGTGGCAAATTTAAAAGCTGTTGGGTGATTTCTTTTAACTCACCCCTCTTCTTGCCCTCATGAGATGCTCTTGCACTTGTGAGACCTTCCTCTGCTGGTTGGGAAGCTCTCTGAGCCACAGGCCACGTGCACTTCTTCCAGGAAGTACAGTTAACACAATATATTAATCATAAGTAAGCATCAGGCTAGACTGGCATCCAGCTGCTGGACTGGCTGTGCTGGAAGAAGCACGCACAGACTGAGGTGAGGGGAGATGTCTGCACCAGGAGTGAAGTATGAGGTGTAAGGCGTGCAGCAGGAGTACTGCTTCAAACTTGGCAGAAGCCCACTTGTTGAGGGTGGTGGGCACAGCACAAGAGTGGGGGAGATAGCGAGGTTGCACTCACCTGAGTACCCTGTGGAGATGTCTCCTGAATACCAGTCCTGCCTTAGGCACAGCCGAAGTCCCATCCTCTCACCTGTGACAGGAGTCTCTGATGCAGGAGCAGGTATGCTGGATCCTCTCTTTCCCATTTCAGTCAGACAAAACCAAATTGCTCTTTAATTTTCCCCTGGAGCATTTGCCAGTGGTCACTGTAGAGAAGACCCAGCAGTAGATGCAGTGTAAGCAGATGTTGCCATTAATGTGGTGTTCATCTTCAGAGCAGCGTGGTGCTTATGGTTCACTGGTGCCATGTTGTGTTTCTCATCAGGCTCCCTGCTGGGTATCTCTGTTGAACGGTGCCTGCTGGGCTCCCAACCACATGGCATGAAGGCAATTCTGCCTTGTGAGCTAGCAGCCACGTTGGGGAGGCTGTGCTGGGGGCAGGGAGGGGTTCAGCCAGCGTGCATGGAGGTTTCACACCACCAGCTCCTGCTCAGGCTGTGCTGGCAAGGGGACATCACTGCGTCTCTCTCAGCTTCTACAGCTTAAGCATCCTCCAACGAAGCTGGTCTCATCAGCCAGCAAGAACTACCTCGCTGCAGAGAAGATGAAAACCCTTAATCATTTCCTTGCACAGATGCTTTTTTGCATGAGGTTTCCGTGTCTAAAGCTCAGCCCTCTGCTCTGGTCCCGCAGGGGCAGGATTAGCTGACCCGCAGGGCGTGCTGCAAGGCTTGGTTGCTTCCAGGGCTTTTCCTGGGGCAGTAGAGAGGGACATAACGGAGGCAATCTGCAGTGTGCCCAGCTAGGGAACTCAGCACTAATAAACAACGCTAATTAGTTGCTGTGAGAGTTCCTGAAGCTATGGATGGAGACAGCTGCTCCACTGCACTGGGATGCTGCGCCTTCACCGTGCCTCTCCCTGGCAGAGCAGCTCAAATCCAGCCGCAGCACCTCTGTCCCCGAGCATCTCCCACTGCTCACAGAGCTCCCCAGAGACCTCCAGGGGAAGAAAGGCTGGAGCGAGTGCCCCTAAACCAGAACTGGGAAGTGCTATGTCCCCTTTCAGCCTCCATTCATTAGTGGTGTTTGTTACCCTAACCTCTGAGCAATTCCCAAACACTGATGAACATGGCCTCACCATCTTGCAGGCGAGGAGCTAATGAGAGGAGAGCAAACGACCAGCTCAAGGTCATGCCGGTGGACTGTGCCAGCTGAGCTGGGCTTCCCAAGCCTTCGCCCAGTGCATTGGCCATAAAGCTGTCCCTACATTCTCCTGCATACTTGGAGCATTATGATTTAAATCCTTTAACTCCCACATCTCCTAGAGCAGTCAATTAGCAGTGATGTTTAAAAAAAAAAAAAAAAAACACAACAGAAATTTGACCCAAGAAGTTTTGTAGTTTAGAAACAAACGTGGCAAGGCTGATCAGCCAGAAGAGAGGGGTCCAGAAAAACAAGTTGTCCCACTGGTCACATCTGTATCTGATGAACAAAAGGGTTTTGTTTTATTTATTGATCTTTAAGGGAGAGTAGTAGTTTTGAAAAATATAATTCCTCTTACCTATATCAGCTTTTTTAACTACCGATATATTTCAACATCTGATTGGAAAATATCAATATAATGAAAATACTGTGTTTGAAAGCTTTTAACCACCACCATAACTTTGCTGAAAGAAGAGTAGGTAAGTATTTTTGGCATGGCAGTTAGATCCATGGGTCTGCCTTGCAAGCCTGTTTCTCAGATTTGCTGTGTGACAGTACCTTTATAGTCAAGGTACTTTCGCCAAAATGGTGAAGGGACTTACCACTACCAAACATAGTTTTTACTTGCTCATATTGGAGGGCTGACAGCAAAGAAAGAAAGATTTTCTTTTCCCTTTTTTTCTCCTCCTAATTTAAACAGGAGGAAGCCGTCTTAAAATGACTTCACTTCAATGTGAGAGTGGAAATTGTTTAAATTACTGCAGTGAAGAAAAAGAACAAAATAACAGAGAAAGGACACCAGGGGAAAATGGTGCAGAAAGCAAGCAACATCTTTTTGCTGTTGGTGAAATGGCCGAACTACACATGTATGCTCTTGATAGGGCTTTTGGAGATAGAAAAGCTCTGTCCAGCCAGACTGGTAATCTAACCCCCTGGAGAGGCAGTTTTGGAAGGAGGGCTGGTGCCGCAAAGGTGGGATGTACCCACAGAGCAGGGTCATCCACTCCTCTGCGGCACATGGAAGGGATTGCAGCAACCCCAGAAATGCAGGAGACACCAGAGAGGGGCTGTCTTGTCCTTTACAGGAGCCCTTCCCACAACGAGGAGACTCTACATCTGCATGTTGGCAGACACTTCCCCCAAAATAACGTGCTTTAATTCACCATTACTCATTAGCTGAAAGACAGCAGTGGACTGCAGGTGCCCTTAGTGCTCTGTCCAGAGATGCCACTGCTCTGCTGGGGTCTAAGTCCTGCTGGCAGCAATGGGAGGGAGCAGCAGAAGCAGCTGATGGTGGTAACCTGGTTGCTCATAGCTCATTTGTGTCCTTCGTCTGGGCATGAGGAGGTTGCTACAGCTGGTTGTCGCCATGGTTAACCCCTGCCAATGAGAGGTGGGAGATGCTTGATCTCAGCGTCAGAAAGCCAGTTCTGTGGGACAGAGAGACATCTCCTCCTGGTGCATGTCCTTGTTTTGGTGGACATCAGACCCTGCCAAAGCCTGGTAGGGCCGAAGGTGGGTTCAGTGGAGGGCAGCCCAGCAGCCAGACATTCAGTCAGCCGAAATGTGCTTCCAAGCCCATGGCAGGTGAGCACCCACCTGCCTCCACTCCTTCCCTCACAAATGCTACATTCAAATGAGATCAATGTTTGTGTCCTTGCTGTAGATGAACCTGGAGTCTATCCCTAAGGTTTAGGGGCTGACCCCAGATTGCCCATGTTGACCTCTGGATAAGGAGTCTCCCCTGGCATGTGCTGGGGACCCTTCAGACCCTGGGAGGGACCCAACAAACAAGGAGTCCTTAAGTATTTCAGACAGTGATTGAAAGTTCATTTGTGAAGTGTTCAGAAGATGTAAGATAGTAAAAGCAGCTTTATTAATCACTTACACTTTCAATATGTCTTTCTGAACCTATCAGTTAGGAGCTGCTCTTGCCAAAGGTTTGGTTCTCGTGCAGCATGCAGCACTGCACTGTTAGAGGCACTGGATGCTATAACAGAGCAGAGAGGTATTTTTGTAATTGTCTCCAGGCACTCTAAGAGTCTGAAATGCCTTGGGGTTTTTTTTTAATAAACTCTCTGGAGCACAAGAGCAACATGGGGTATGTGTCGGGAGGGAGCTCAGGGTGCCCCTGGCTGGGCTGGGCAGGGTGGCCACAGTGGGCTGGGCAGGGTGGCCACGGTGGGCTATCCCTGGCAGCCCTGCAGGGGCTTCACTGCCTGCCTGTGAGAAGGGACCACAGAGACAAGTGCAACGGCTCGCTTGCAGCACGGGATTCATGATCTCAGCCAGGAACCGGGAGTTTCACCAGGATAAGGACTGAAGGGACAAGGGCCTGTTTTGACAAGGGTGGTATTTAATGGCTGTCAAGTGTACTGACATGGAGGAGAATAAGCTGCTTACGTAAAGCCGTTACAAAAACTGAAAGCAATTTAGCACCAATGCCTAGATTTCACTTCACTCTCTGCAGGGAAGAAGGAGAAAGAAACTGTGTGCTCTCAGTTTTCTGTTTAAATGGGCAGGTTTCCTTAGGAAAAGCCTTTGACCTGCTAATAGCTAATACAGAAATGCTCCACTTTCTCCCAGCTTTTTAAAGCTGTTCTTCATCTCTCCTTTCTAGTTAGATATGCAAGGGGAATTGAGGAATATCCATCTACAAAATGATAGCTTAAGCCTGTTGTATTTCAAGACCCTACAGCCTTGCCTGAAGGAGATTTTGCAAAAATTTTGGTTCTGGCAAACAAATATGCAGGAGCTCACCCACTGATAGAGAGGATGCAAGTATTATTTCACTGGAGAGTGAATTTAAAGTATTTTTTTCTCTGTAAAATAAGAATTCAGCTCATCAAATCTGAGAACCACAGGAAATCTCAGTTGGAAAAAACCCCCCAAATATACCTTTACAGTTAATCATCCTTGAATCCTTCCAGGGTAACAGGCTTCCTAGAGGTCTTGCCATCATTACACAAACTCAGCAAAACCCATAATACCCACATCATGGAGGGCAATATGGGGTGCTACAGAAATGGCGTACAAGGTGTCAGACAACCATTTGCCAAGTGTCTTTGCTTATGCTGCACAAGTGAGCAGAGAGGTTCTCATAAAGCCACCCTCTGCTTGTGGCTCAGGATGAATATAAACACTAACTGGAGAGGTGTTGCAAGACATGCACCTGAGGATACACAACAAATTCATACAAAAGAGCCAGGGAAAGAGTGAAGAGGCTGCAGAAAGAAAGTGGATCTTGAAATAAAATGTGGCGTGGGTGGGGACCATGAAAGAAAAAATTACATACAGTGGTTTGCGTTTGGGTAGTGGTAGAAGGTGCACACAGGGAAAAAAGAAGAGAGAGAAAGAAGTGAAGTTCATTTCAAAACAGGAAACATCACTCGGAAGGCCTTTGAACCATCCAGAGAGCCGGGTTTGCTCTGTGTACTGCCATGAGAGACAGTCCATCAGCTCCCCTGGAGAAAATCCTTATCTAGTAGCTGATTTTCAGTGTGACCTTGAACTGAAGTGTGTGAACCCTGGCCCAGAAGTGGTTTCCTCCAGTTTCTGGAAGTGCTGTAATGGAAAAGGCATTGAAGCAGTTGTGGATACTCAGGAAACTCCATTAGGGGACCTGGCAGCTTCAGCGTGGACCAAGGCTTGGAAAACTGAGGTTTTGTTCCCAGATCTGCCAGTAAACTGGTGTGTGACATTGGGGAAGGCAATCCACCCATCTCTGCTTCATTTTCACCATATGTAAAATGGGAATAATCTCCTTTTCTATGTTGTGATTTCAGTTCTACTAATGAAAAGAATAGATAAGAGTTCAGTATTAATTATTATTATTATCATTATTAAATAGGCAATTAATTAGAAAACAGCCCAGATCTTGAGAGCCTTAAATCAAAGTTACTGACTTACTTTCCCTAAGCTGCCTGGCATCAGTGCTGCACATATGCAATGCTGCAGAAATTCTGCTCTCCCTGTCAGTGTGGCCACAGGGCTCATGGACCCACTGCCTGTGAGCTGTGAACTATTACCTTGAGCTGGTCATGTCAGGCATGGGGTCTCTTGGAGAATGTGTCACTGTTGGTCACTCTGGACAGAGGAAGATAAAGGCTGGTGTGCAGGGAACAGCCACAAGCCCTAATGAAGGGCCAGTGTCTAATGAGCTCTACCCACCCCACTAGGTGAGTGTCCATTGCAGGGACAGAGTAATGATATGCTCTTGCACTCTCCCTGCTGATGGGATTTCTAGATCATCCATTTAGCTGGCCATGAAAATCCTTTCTCACATCAGCATGTATTGTCAGCTACAAGCTGCCATACATACAGTCATCTTATTTTATGAAGGCCTTAAGAGGACAATCACAAACTGAAGTAATATAACTGACCTGACAGTGCTCTCGGTTTGGATTCAATCTAAGGCTGCTGCATTATATTAGCTTGGGTTATCTGAAAAGAAAATGCCATTGACAGTTGGGATGGATTTGACTGGCCCTTCAATATATGCAATGGAAAAATGAAAGACCATTTCCTTCACTTCTGTGGGCTCTGCCTTAGAGACAGGCAGAGACATATCTTGCAAAGAAACATTACCCATACTGATATTTGAGGTTTGCTCTTAATTCACCTGACCCACCCTTTTCTGTCTGTGCCACTCTTTACAGCCCTCACCAAAACCATCTGCCTCGTCTCAGTGTCTCGGTACCTGCAATGAGCATGTTCATGCCCCATTCCATGTATCAGAGCAAAGTTGAATTTTTTTTAAATGGGTTGTCTTGCAGTAAGAGCTTCACTACCAATACTCTCCATAGTTATTCAAGGAGGTATGATGTCTTCATACAAACATACGTGAAGCTTTAAGGTTTATCTCAAAGACGTGCGTAATAGACTTATACATAACAATGTAATTTACTTAGCAGTTATAATCCTTCTTAAAGACTGCTTTATATTTCAGGATCAATGTTAATTACACACACAAGGGAATGATTGGAAGACTAAAGGCTCAAGCCTACCAGATATGTATTATGAGAAAATGACTGGGGGAATGCATTTCCCCTGACTTGTGTTCAACAGCTGTTGTACTGGTGGAGCTTTCTTTAGCAAGGGAAGGAGCACCACTGGTTGGGAACCCTTATTGCCATCAAGAGCTTTGTCCAGGAGGTTGTTTGATTTCCTTTTAGCTTTACCTCAATAGACAAGTTTTCAAAACAAAACAACCCACCTTCCCACGGATCAGTGATGAAGAATATACAGAAAAAAAATAGCAACAAATACTGCAGAAAATGAAGGGTTTGTTTTCCTCTTAAGGGAATTCTCTGCTATTGATGAACTGTGTAAAAGCAAAAGCTAAGACACAACTGAGGGAAAGTCAGTATGGGATGAAATGATAGTAAAACTAATGGGGAAGAAGTTCAACAGAAGCACAGGGATCTCTGTCAAAACCAGGCCAGGAAGAAAAAAAATCAGCAGTTCTATGACAGTAATATTCTTTTATATTAATGTTCATATAATCCACTATTACTTTTGAAGCAATACAAATTTGCAAACAGATTGAAGTTTCTCCCTGCCCACATGAGCATGGGCAGGAAGACAGCAGGGCTGTGCACGCCATGGGCCCATGGCAGTGCTATGGATCTGGAGGCTGGGTGGGCCAGCCCAGTCAAGGTCCCTGGCACAGTAGATGCCCTCAGCCTGTCTTGTGCTGGGCTGCGGAGTGTGAGCTGGGTGTGGGTCAGGCTCAACTAAGCCCCCTTTCCCCAGGGGTGGATGCTAAGAGCCAGCAGTTAATAGGGCAGAGGCTGGCAATGCCATCCCATTGTCACCCCATCGTGCAGGTGAAAGGGAGACTTTGGTTCCCGACTGTTCATCCCCCATCTTTGAGCAAGGCTCGCTTTACCTCCAGCTCAGGTAGCTAAAATGAGCCCAGCTGACAACCATCACATTTTGTGTATTTAAATGGCAAAACCTGACACATCAGAGATGGGTTTTCTGAATATCAAGAGTAATGGCTTGATTGGGAGGTTAGGTGGTGGAGGTTAGGTCTGGAGGGGACAGGGCTTGAGGGAATGGGGCTGAGAGTACAGGTCTGGAAGGGACAGGGCTGGAGGAGAGAGGATTGGCTGGCAGCAACAGGGCTGGCTTTCCAGGCTCGGAAGGCAGCTATCTCTCAGCTGGATCTGCAGCGTTTGCTCTGAAGCGCCTGAAGCTGACCTGGATGCTGGGGTGTCAGCAATCTCTCCAGGTGATCTTCCAAATACGCAAACCATCTACTTACGGAGCATTTATTGTCTGTCTTGTGCTCCCTCCTGCTCTGCATGTTGCTCAGCTGCTTTGCAGTGGTGGCAATTCCAGGCTCTCATTTAGGGACTGTATGTTTGCATGCAGGCTGGGCTAAGGTGTAGGCAGGTACTCCCGTTTGGGAAAGGAGAGGAAAAGTTCTCTTCCCCTTGGCTGCCAGGGGGGAACGCCAGGCACTCTGGGGACCAAGCAGAGACCCAGACACAGCCCTACAGCAAGCAAGGATTGCTCTGAATTTGCAGAAGCAGCTAAATGTCCCAAGAGCTAATGAGTGGAAGGAAAATGGGACCCTCTTGTTTTGGCCTCAGTCAGACTGTTTGCTTCTTGTCCGCAGTGTCCTGGAGAAATGCCTGGGAGGGAACAGGCATTTTCAGATGAGCTGAAAGTACACAAAAACGGTGCAGGCGAAGGGCATCCAGGAAAAAGCCTCTCCAAAAGGAAGACCTGGAATAGAGCAGAGAGGAGAAATGGAAGTCCAGGGGAAACAGGGAGGGAGGGATGCACCATCACTTCCCAGCAGCTCCAGTGCCTGTCCCGGGGTAGGAGCAGCGCAGCCAGAGCTGGCACTGGTGTTGCTGCAGCTGCAGAGCCACCTGCCTCTGCCGTGGGGCTCGGAGGAAGCCAGATGTGCACCCGCCGGCAGGAAGATGACGTTTTCCTGCAGAAACCATATTTCACAACAGTTAATCACCCCACCAAACCGAGAAGCTTTTCCTTTAGTGACTATTCTCTCTGAGAGCTGAGGAAACTCCATTCTGGCCTTGAGTCAACAACGTCTCCCTTTCTATTTCATGTCTTTGGTGTGTCACAATGTTTTGGACAAGGCCATTGGGGTAGCGTAGCAGAGCTGTCTTGCAAGAGGAGAGGAGACGTACTATGCCCTGGGAGTAGGTTAGCCTTATTTAGGTGTCAGCCTCATTGCAAACATGGAGCTGCCTAATGGACCCTGGAGCTCTCCACGGACACAGGCAAGACAGAAAAAATAAACCCTGAAAGAATGACGATGATGCCGCACCCTTGTCATGGGAAGGGAGCTTACTCCCTAGCTTGGGCTGCTGTGCTAGTGGGATGTGATGGGATCTTGTGAATCATAGTAGCAACCACTGCAGGAAAGGTTTGGGAAACTGAAAGGCTTGAGGAAGAACAATGGGCGTAACTGGAAGGAGTGATAACTCTGCTTTGTAAAACAGTGTTTGAGGCTCTCGGTGTGGTTTTGGAGTTTGTCAGAGATGAGTTCAGAGGGCTGGGATCACCGCTTGCTTGGGTGGGTCTCATCTGACTAAGCACAGATATATTTAAACTTATTCTTTAGACTCCCTTTGAAGTCAATGCACTTTAGGGGTGCAATTCTCCTTCTGCTGAAGGGGAGGTCTAAAACAGGTGACAAAGATTGTATCCTCAAAGTACCTGTTCCCTCAACTAAGTATAAAGAGCCTGTTTAAAAAGATCCAGCACTTCTCTGCTGGAGACATCCCTGCTGCAGCTATCCAAAGGAAGGCAAGGTGAACCCCACTGTAAGCAATGCTAAAGAGAATAAAAATGTGATCAGGGAGCTCATCAATCTAGAACACAAAGTGCAGCAAAATCTGGAGCTGGATGTCAGAGCTCAGGGTTTTTAGATCAAAAGGAAGGTGTTTTAGGAATTACATTAACCAAACATGGGAATGGTTTAGCATAGGCTGGGGTGGATTTTCAAAACCCAGAAATTTTCCTATAATGCATTTTTAAACAGAAATAGTCTAGTTCAAAGGCAAACTAATTCAGGGAAGCTCTGGCCTGAGCTGCCTGGGAAGTCAGAGTAAATGTTTATAACAGTCTCTTCTGATTCTGTATTCAGCAAATCTAAATGGCAAACCGAGGACAGGTTTCACCAGCTTTAGTAGATTTTTTTTTTAAGGTTTGCAAGTTGCTGCACTACAATGATGAAAACTAGATCTGATAGGCATTAGTAATGCTGAGCTCACCACAGCTCCATTTGCAGTATCTGCCACTCCTTCACCGGGGCTGCTGGAGAGAAAAATATTTCTTTGCTTGGACTGTCCAAGGCTGCATCAGGAAAGCATTTATTTTGAAAGGGAAATGACTGAAATCATTCAGGGTTTTGCTCCACAGAATAAGACAGGACACAATTGAAACTGGGATGTTGTGGAAATACTGGGGAATGCTTATTTTCTTGACTGAGCCGCCACCACCTTTTTCCCATGTAGGTAGTTACTGCTCATTCAGACACAAGAATGGCAAAGAGCTGGACTGGGAAAAAGGCTGAAATCAGCTTCACAGAAGGCCAGACAATCATTTTTTTTCCAGGCCAAGCACTATAGGTTTGGTTAGGAAAGATTGAAATGAAAAAGGTGCTTGAGCCAGGGCAGCAGCAAAGTGCAGCCTCCCCACAGCTGTGGCTGTGTTTGGCTGCTCTCTACCAAGGCAGGGCTCTGTACCTCATTGTACCTCGTGCTGCTGCCACATCACGTTAGTTAAGACCTCCTGGAGGGGTTTAAAGAAACAAACAGCCAGCAATAACATGAGCTATCTTCATCTCACAGTTTTCTTGCTTAAAAGCAGAAAAAGAGAAGGGTTTGTGGCAGCAGGGGCATCCCTCTGTTTTAACCCTTAATTTCAACAAACCATGCTTGAAAGGTTTTTGTTGTGATTTTTGCTTTCTTCTGCCTTTTGAAATATTTTTTTGGCCTGCTTGAGAAACCCATTTTACAAATTCTCATTTTAAGTAAGTTCTGTGCACGTATGTGTATAAATATATGTACCTATGGCATAAAGTCTTCTGTTAGAATACACCACCTGGGGCAGGAGCAGTGTTTTTGATCCAGTGTCTAGCAGGAGGGACTCCTCAGAGTCCTTTGGGAAGACTCCTGGGCTTCATTGTATACAGAGAGGTACTACAGTAGCATAATAGGATGGGTTGTTTGCTTGATGGCCAACTGGGAAAGTATCGGGCTACCACACAGGAATGCTACACAACCCTTCCTCGTGTATGTTCACTTTTTTCCTGCCTCTTGCCTTTTGGCTGTCAGTGTTTGTCCTGGGTATCCTCCCAGGTATCTCCATGTCTCCCAGTGACACCCCCAATACAGCACAGCATCCCCAGACGTGTGCTCTGTCCCTGATGTCTAATCACTGTGCATAATTCCCCACATGCAAATTCTTCAGTCACTGTTGCTTGCATTGTTATTTTGAGTCACTGAAGCTGGATATTAAAAAGATCTGTTTAATCTTTAAGTCTCATCCCTTTTCCATATGTAAAGATCAAATCCCTTTTGAGAGGACACACTAAATATTTAATGTTATACTACACTTGATCTTCACCAAAAGCCTCTGAGAAGGTATTTGTGAAATCCTAGGCTTAATTAAGAGTTGCCCTTTTTTTTCCCTCTCTCCCCCCAACCCCCTCCAAGAAACAGCAAGTCAGTGTTTAAGAGAAAACAAGAAAAGGGAAGCACCATGGTATATGAAGAATGGAAAATATCCTGCAGGGTATCTTCAGCATACATGAGGTGTTGCAGCGTTGGTGTTCGCCATCCATTTGTGGGCTCTGTGACCTGGTGCTTGGTACAACATTGGCACCTGGTGTTTGAGGGTCCCCAGCAGAACCCCTGCCGGTGAGTGGCCATGGGACATCAAAAGGGACAGCAAGGAAACTGAGAAATCAACTAAAAATAAGCAACAGGGCGTATTGGGTTTTATGTGGCAAGGTTTTTGTAGAGGGGGGGGTGTTTACAGGGGTGGCTTCTGTGAGAAGATGCTAGAAGCTTCCCCTATGTCCAACAGAGCCAATGCCAGCCAGCTCTAAGATGGACCCACTGCCAGCCAAGGCTGAGACAATCAGCAATAGTGGTAGCGCCTCTGGGATAACATACTTAAGAAGGGAAAAAAAGGTTGCGACAGCACAGAAACGGCAGCTGGAGAGAGGAGTGAGAACATGTGAGAGAAGCAGCCCTGCAGACACCAAGGCCAGTGAAGAAGGAGGGGGAGGATGTGCTCCAGGTACCAGAGCAGAGATTCCCCTGCAGCCCCTCATGAAGACCATAGTGAGGCAGGTTGTTCCCCTGCAGCCCAGAGAGGTCCACGGTGGAGCAGATATCCACCCGCAGCTCATGGAGGACCCTACACCAGAGCAGGTGGGTGCCCGAAGGAGGCTGTGACCCCATGAGAAGCCCGTGCTGGAGCAGGCTCCTGGCAGGCCCTGTGGATCTGTGGAGAGATGAGCCCACACTGGAGCAGGTTTTCTGGCAGGACTTGTGACCCCGTGGGGGACCTATGCTGGAGCAGTTTGCTCCTGAAGGACTGCACCCTGTGGAAGGGACCCGTGCTGGAGCAGTTCATTAAGAACTGCAGCCCATGGGAAGGACCCATTTTGGAGAAGTTTGTGGAGAACTGTCCCCCATGGGAGGCAGCCCATGCTGGAGCAGAGGAAGAGTGTGAGGAGTCCTGCCCCTGAAGCGGAAGGAGCGGCAGAAACAACGTGTGATGAACTGACCGCAACCCCCATTCCCCATCCCCCTGTGCCGCTGGGAGGGGGTAGGTAGCGAATTTGGGAGTGAAGCTGTGCCCGGGAAGAAAGGAGAGGTGGGGGGAAGGTGTTTTAATGTTNGGGGGGAAGGTGTTTTAATGTTGGGTTTTATTTCTCATAACCCTACTGTGGTTGATTGGCAATAAATTAAGTTAATTTTCCCCAAGTCGAGCCTGTTTTGCCTGTGACGGTAATTGCTGAGTGATCTCTCCCTGTCCTTATCTTGACCCAGGAGCCCTTTGTTATATTTTCTCTCCCCTGTCCAGCTGAGGACAGGAGTGACAGAGCAGCTTTGGTGGGCACCTAGAGTCCAGCCAGAGTCAACCCACCACACAGGGTTCAGCCCCAGTCTGGAAAGAAGTCTGCAGATGTAGACGTGCTGGGAATAGCAATGTCCCAGAAATGGGTTACAACCTCCACTGCCTGCTAGCTGCTGGGAGAGGGAGTTTCATGGTAACCTCAGGCCCATTTCTTATCTCACTGATGCTAGGGTGTTCACGCCCTTGCAGAGAGATAGCAGGATCCCCACTCTGCTCCTCCTCCCCATGTAAGCTTGGAAGGACTGTGATGGCTCGTTTGGGATGGCTGGGGAGAAGGGCTCTGTGCGGCAGTGGGAGGAAATGCTGCTCGTTCCTTCCACAGCTGCACAGCCTCACCCAAGCTGGTGTGAAGGAGCCTGGAAAGCATTGCCTCCATTGATAGTGAGGGTGGGGTGACGTAAAAACACCCCCGGGCCCCTGTGCTATCACATGCATCAGTAAGAGCTCCACTGCCAACCTGAGAGAGGCAGCACCGCTGCCCAAAAGTGCAACAAGAGATGAAATAGTAGTTCAGGGCTATGTGCTTAGAGAACCAGCCTGACTAAAGAAATCCTGAGTTTGAGCAGATTACATAAAAATAAGATGTCAACACAGGGAGAAATTTCTATGTGAATATCATAGGTCTGATTCCAGTTTTCTTGGCTGCACCCTTCTTAGGGAAAAGGGGTGAAGCAAGAGCCTGCTTCTCCATGGACTGCAGCCCTGACCTGTGCAGAAGGATGCACAGGAAGATTTTGCTCTATGTTCTGTGCTGAGTGAACAAGAGCATAAAAATACTTTCCAGCCGCTAATGAGAAACCCAGCAATCCATGTAGTCAATGAACCACAGAGGTTATAGATGAGAAATATCAGTAAAATTAGGTCAGTTGGAGCATCCCTGTGCCAGTGCCAGAAAATCTTAAAGCTTAAAGGGCTGGCTTTAAGCAGGCATACACATTTCAAAATGCACAGAGGTTGTAAGGGGTCTAAGTCACCCCTGAGCATCCCAGTTCTAACATGTGCAGTTCTGCTGAGGTCTTGCAGTGTCTTTGGTGGCAATCAGAAACTCAAGAGACCCCATTTTGCTGCAAACTTTCATTTGACCTTGGTAAGTCACTTCCCCTTATGATTTTTCCACTCTTGTCTGTAGAAGGGAGATCACGTGAGAACCACTTTCAGCATTGCAAGATGCTCCAGTCTTACAGTTAATATAACTATCCGAGTAGTTAATCATAGAATCATAGAATCATTTAGGTTGGAAAAGACCTTTATGATCATTGAGTCCAACCATCAACCATGCCCACTAACCATGTCATGAAGTGTGTTGTCTACATGCTTTTGAAATACCTCCAGGGCTGGTGACTCCACCACTTTCCTGGGCAGCCTGTTCCAATGCCTAACAACCCTTTCAGTAAAGAAATTTTTCCTAATACCCAATCTAAACCTCCCCTGCCAC
>VYZV01038438.1:370208-398597 GCA_013401275.1 Pandion haliaetus | reverse complement strand
GGAGAGTGGCTTGGCAAGCTCCTCTGCCAGCTCCCTCAGTACTCTTGGATGGATCCCATCTGGCCCTATAGACTTGTAAGCGTCCAGATGGCGTAGCAGGTCACTAACTATTTCCTCCTGGATTATGGGGGGGGTATATTCTGTTCTCCATCCTTGCCTTCCAGTTCAGGGGGCAGAGTACCCTGAGGATAACTGGTCTCACTACTAAAGACTAAGGCACAGAAGGCATTAAGTACCTCAGCCTTTTCCTCATCTCTGGTGGCAATGTTCCCCTTTGTACCAATAAGGGATAGATATTCTCCTTGGCTCTCTTTTTATTGTTAACATATTTGTAAAAACATTTTTTTGTTGTTTCTTACAACCGTGGCCAGATTGAGTTCTATCTGAGCTTTTGCCTTTCTAATTTCCTCTCTGCAAGATAAGATACCTACTCTACTGACCTAGGTAGTAAATGCAGATCACCACAAAACTAGAGCTTTGTGTGAGGCAGGCCTGGGATATGACTTCTCAAATTCTTGTATCTTTCGGTCTTTAACTCATGGTAACCATTGGCTGCACTGGAAAAGCTCATCTTTGGAAAAAAACCTTCAGGGATCCTGTTCTCTGTAGCCCTGGAGAAGACAAGGGTATGAGGTTGTGGGCACAGGGCATACAAAGAGATTGAATCCTTCACTGTCTCTCCTACTGTTTCAAGTGTCAGAAGAAAGTAGACTGGGAGCAAAACATTTTCCAGCTCACCAGCTACTTCACCTCAAACCCTAGGGTTTTCAGGGTTTCCAAGCCTATTAAATTCAGAAGGAAGTAGACTACTTAATGCTCTTGCTGTTGTGATAGCCCAGTAGCCCTACTAAAAGGCAGCAGATAGAAGTTCAGCAAGGATCAATCAACTGGACCTGTGTGGCACCAAAGTTCAGGAGGCTGTTTCTGGGGCCACACAGCAGCCTATTCCAACAATGACCATGCCAACAGGCTTTAGAAAAAAATTTCAAAAGCACGATAGCCCCCAGGTGTAGCACAACTCCAAACAGCTGTGAGGAGGCACTTCCAGCTCTCCAATCTCCTGATTTTGATGAGCTTCAGGTGATTTTCAGATTTTGTTTGGTTTTTTTTTTTTAGGAAATAGGATCCCAGACACTCTGAGAAATGACAAGGGAAGGAAAGGTCTGGGTGTATTACCCTTGTGTTGCTGTACTGTTGCACCAAGCTCAGAGCCAACAGTTTCCTTGCAGCTGTCTGGTGGAGGGAGAATTGATGTCTCTGGAGACAAATGAAGTAATTTGGATGTGCTGCCTGCCTTTTCTATGTACAGGGTCTCCCTGTGTTCCTTATGTTTAGGAGAGGAAATCTGCATGTGCAGTGAAAAGAACCCAGTAAGATTAGACCATGCACCCTCCCTCAGACCTAACCAGTTGTTCTTCATGGCCCTGTCCTGTGAGATGCTGAAGGACAGGCCAAGCCCAACCTATGGCTCATGGCATCCCTCCAGATGACACTGGCTTGGACCTTCCTCCTGCATCACTACTGGATCAGGCATCTGGGATGAAGCCATGAAGTCATAAGATTTTGTTCACAGGCCCCTTTTTTTGAGCTTTCCTTCTAAACTCCTTTCATTTCCTTTTATTCCCACCTTCTGCCATATCTCCATGTGCTAAAGCTGGCAGATGCTTTTGATGGTGGCAGTCCAGCCTTCCTCTTCTCCTACCACTCTCAGGGGACCCTTTCACCACCTGCTCCCTCAAAAGTACAGGTTTCCACACATACCACTGGTGCTAATAAGAAACATCAGGGTCACTCCAGCAGAAAGTATAATTATCCCCTGCAGCTGGGTGATGATTTTAGTACCTTCCCAGTGGGAAACATGTCACTGGTTACTGAAGAGCAAACCTAACAAACATCAGAAATACCATCAGGCAAGCCAATGTCCTCCGCTGTTAATGGGGGAGAAATGCCAGATTTCCTCCTGTATAAAGGAGGAGCTGTATAAAGACCATGTATGGTGTCTAGTCTTTCAGGGACAACTTCAGAAAAAGCATCCACCTGGGTGGCTGTAAAAAAAGTGTGCTCATGGTCCATGCCTTCCCCTGCCTGGCTGCTGTGGGGCTGCCTGCTCAGCACCCACCGATCGGGCACTTACATGCATACTTCAAAGGAGTCCATGTTGCTGCATCTCACCCCCACCCAGTGCAAGGCAGAAACACTGGGGTGGAGGGTGCCCTTGGGCACCTCTAGTGGGGACCAGTGGCCAGAGGTAACATTCCTACAAGCACATTGCTAGACTTCTTTGAACGGGGGCAAGGCTGGTGTGCAATGAACATCCCTGAGAATTAGTCTGTCCAGCACAGCACAAAGGTAAAAAACATCATGTCTCCATCAAATAAAAGGATGGAATTGCTAGACTCAAGGTTGCTGATGTTTTCCACTCTTATGGGGGCAGAAATGTTAGTCGCATACCAGTCTGGTGCTTAGGGGGAAAAAAATGCATTTTTATTTTGGATGATAACATCAAAAACCCAAAGCAAAAAGATGAAAAGAAACATGATAGACTGTAAAGAAACATGCTTGGCTGTTTCTTTCAGATTTTTAACACTTGCCCATCACATATATTTAGATACCTGCCCTGTGTATATTTTGGATGCTTTCAGTGCTCACATTCTAGCAGCTCATTTGCAGGGGAGCCAAGCCAGCATGCCTGGCCAGGTGTGTGCCGTGGTTTCCCAGGACCATGTGGTACCCAGATGCACTGTGCAGCCTCTTGCCACCCTGCACACACGTAGCATGCTGGGGCAGCTCCTGCCAGCCCTGCCGTCCATCACAGAGCGGTGACAGCCAGCACAGAGCAACCCTGTCACCAAACAGGCTCTGCTCACAGAGATTTGTGGCTTTGGGCTGCATGGTTGGTTTTGCCTTGTATCTACTAACGCAGACAGTCTCAACTGCTTTAGAAACACACCGCTGCCTGTGCCAGGGCTAGCAGATGCTGGCTGCAACATGCAGGTGTCCTCTGGGTACAACAGGCCATGAGGAAGGCCACTGCAGGGGGGCAAGCATTCCCCAGCAGGCTTGGGGCTGCACAAAAAGAGGAGGAGCAAGGCTTCGGCTCTGGGTCCCTCTCTGACTGAAATTTGGCTTTACTGCCAGCTGAGAGCCCCAGGCACAGGGTGACCACATGGAGCTGCAGGCAGAAAATGAAGGGGCAGGTGAGCCCAGCTGGTTTCTCCCATCTGTGGTAGCTTTGCCACACAGCTCAGTGGCACCCTCTGCCCCTGTCAATGGTGCAGGCACCTGCAAAGCACGGGGCTGCCATCGCCAAAGTGGCCTTTGTGGTGTTAAAGGTGGGATTACTTCAGGATGCTTCAGTTAACAAAGGAAAATTAGCAGGAGGAGGCTTTTCCCAGCTGGGAGGGAGTGTGGGAGGAAGTGTGGCGGGTGACTCACACAATGCCAGCCCAACAATCGCAGGAACTTGCTGGAGGAAATTACTAAAATAGCCACACGGGGCAGCCCTGGAGAGCCGGCTTCACATAAATAACCAGGACATGAAAGTTGAACTGCAAAAGGTGATAGAGAGTGAGCGGAGAGGGGAAGTCTCAGAGGAGGGTGGTGGAGGGAACGGCTACCGACCTCCGTGGTGAAGAACCCTCCGTGGTGATGGCTGGAAGGTCAGCAGCAGTGCCGAGGGGTGCAGGAGGACCATGGCCTTCCCCAGGCATCCCTAGGACAGGTATCACAGGTCACCTTTGGTTCCTATTGAGCTGGCACTAGGCAACTGGTCATTAGCTGTGCCAAAAACCAGCCAAGCAAAGGTTTTCTTCTCCCTCTTCCCCTTTTGGAAAAACATGGCCGGAGGCAGTTATATCAGCCTGACTACACCAGGAGAAAAGTATTTTCCATGTTGCTGCCTGAGAAGAAAGGCACAGCCCCCATCCCCTCCCTGGCAGCGCAGAGCTGCAGCTCCCAGCGCCATGTGTCCAGAGAGCCCAGCGCCATGCATCAGGAGAGCCCAGCTCCATCTGCTGCCACATGCCTCGTCCTCGGCCCTGAGAGCACAAGCGCCTTCGTGCAAAGTACACAAGACTTTGCAGAGTTTATATTAAAATGGTGGCTCTAATAAACACTCCCTGCAAAACAAGCAGAGGAACATCACCGTGCCAGCCTTTGTTTTTGAATGAGGTTGTCCCCGTTGGCTATTGCTGAGATTAATTTGTTTCTTCATCACAGATATTCCTTATATAACATATATAGTTTATTAGCTTTGATCTCCCCACATGCAGTACTTCAAGCTGGATCCAAGTTTTATACAGTTAAATACTACCACATGCTTCAAGAGCTTGGTACAGCATTTTCTATAAACTAGCGTAAATCAGAGTAAGAATTTAAACTGCTTCTTGCCAAAATAAAGGGTGTGCCTCTTGCCCAAGCTAAACTCTTTTATTCGTCTCTGCTCTGCTCACAGTTAACCTGCAGTGTAGCAGTCTGGGTTTATACAATACCCGTTACGTCCCATACAGGAACACTGCAGCCTTCCAGTGACTCTGGGAAACGCAGAAGAACTATAACAGCCAAATTCACCAACAGTCATGAAAGTCTTTCTAATCCTGGTTAATGTCTCATCATCCTGGTTACATTTGTTTGTCAAAACACATGAAACCTTGGGAAAAAATATGAAAGGGGGGGGATCATCTGTAGGATATAAAAGACAGCCAGTCTCTGGAAACTCATCCAGTCCTTCCTAGTCTCATGATCCACAAGGCCATTTTAAGCACAGGAATATCATTCATCACCATGACAGCCCAGTTCAGTCCCAGAGCATCAAACATCCTTGTCTTTGTGGGGAACTGCACCTTTCAGTGTCTTTGGGAGGGGCTGAAGGAGAGGGCTGGTCAGGGCAGCAGGGGTTCCTTCCTGCTGAACACAGCCAGTCTGCTAGATATCAGATTGAAGTAGAGCCCAGTTTGGCCCTCAGTTACTTGAAGACGTGTTCCTGAAGGACACGTGCTAGGGTTAAAATAAACAGCACATTTCCAGGAGGGCAAAGAGGGAGCAGTTAAAAATCCCACAGGATGGGAGATTCCTGGGCAGCCTGGGGGTTACAGGAAGACATGTAAACATGTGGGCAACCAGGCGCCCAGCCTGTGGCTTTATTTCTGATGAGGGTTTCTTCCAAAATGTCTGATGCTTTCCATGGTGCTCAGCTTCTGCAGACAGCAAGAGCAGCAGGTGCTGGTTAGTGGTGCAAACTGCGTGCTTTGCCTCCATCCAGACACTCCTGTGGAGCCTGGATGGCATCAGGACCAGGGCATACAGAGCATCTCTGACACTGAAAATGGAGCAAGGCTCTTGGGAAACCCTCTTTTTCTTTGCTTTGGGTGAAGCCCACCTGGTTTGGAAAGTATAGCATAGGAGACCACACTTTCCCAGGGCAAGTACGAAACACAAACTCACTGGAAATGAGGCATCAGTAGCTCCTGTGTTCGCCAAAGAGCTTGTTTTTGCGTGAGTTTATTTTCCTCCTGCAGCCTCCAAGGACTGTCAGGGGGTCAGAGTCCTGTGTCATGGTCCCTCGATGTCATTGACAGCCACGAAGGCAGGACTAGGCTTTCTGGGCTGATCATGCAGTTGCATTGCCCTGCTGCACTTGGAAGGTGACCCAGCAGGATTTCCCGACATTTCTCCAGACCTGTCCCAGTCTGGGGCTGGATACCACCATTCTGATCCACTGAGAAATGGGTTTCTTGCAGTCCTGTCCCACACAGACGCCCAGAGTACTGGATTTGCTTGTCCTCACCCTGGACCAATGACAAGAGAAACAGCTTGTCCTCACCTGAAGAGAGGAGGATAACATAGATTAATTTGGTTTCAGTCTGTGCTGCTCGCACACACGAGCATGAATCTTTGGAGCAGTCTGAAAGATCTACTTGATTAAAAAATACAGAAACAATTAAGCACTTACTGCTGTTTACTTTTACAATAGGAACAACTGATCCTTCTTCCTTCTGACTTCCACCTCTGACCCTAATTCTTCACTCTGCACACAGCCAAGCATAGTTCAGAGAGGGGAAACAGTAGGAGAGATTAATATTCTGGACTTCAGTTAGAAATATAAATCAGCTTTGAAATAGTCACATTTTTTGACCTAACTAAAGGAAGTCATCTGTACAAATCACACTACGGCCACTTTTTTTTTAATAACTAGAAATATGCCAGCTTCCTGGCTGCTGGAAATCATAATATTTTTTGTTTTTTCATGACAGTGAGATCATGTAGCTGATAATGTTTGAAGAGAAGCTTAGAGCAGGGGAGAGAAAGAGGCAACATAAAGGCACTGTTGTGACAGTGGCTGACACCATGGTCAGGCACAGCTCCCCTTGGTGACACACGAGAAAGAAGCTGAGCAGAGGATATAGCACAGGATCCCAGGCTGTAAATGGAGCATGTTGGAAGGAGCAAGGAGGAACTGTGAAACCCCACGATGCCCCTGCTTCTTTGGGGTACTTATTTTCATGACTTTATTCTGTATTTTGCAACACTGGTGGTGACACATTTCACAACACTGTGTTGCTGGTGGGTTTCCTGGTGCTGGTGACCTCCAAACCCATCCAAGTTAGCTGGCATGTGGGTTCCCACATCTCCTGGGACATCAGCTCATTACGCATTTGGAGCAAAGGGGCAACCTACCATGTCAGCACAACCAGTCCCCGTCCCAAGACCTACCCAGGGTCCCAGTGGCCTCCAGCATGGAGCACCCATGCCCAGGGACTGCACAGCTGCCAGCCACAGCTAGCTGAGTGTCTCGCCTCACTTGCCAGCAGACAGTTACTTCAGTAAAATGGGTGAGAAAAGTAAACTATTTGCTCTGCTTGAACGTATATTAAACAGATGCAGCTTTCCCCCTTTGGCTTGCTATTTCTTAACCCAAATAATTTCACTGACATAGTTTATGCTACAGGCCAAAAAAGAAGTTGCATTGGCACAACTGAAGTGGACAGTAGGAATGACCACATTCTCTGCTGGCAGAAAAAAATCTCGGCACCAAGCTTCCACCTCATGCATGGCAAAGACCAAGAGAGAGCCCAGAACAGTGTTTGGGATAATAACTTTGTGTGTGAGAGGCAGATAAGAGAGAGAGTAGAGGGTGATGGGAGACAAATAATACATTTTCTTTTTCCACTTCTACAAAATGACGTTTTAATTTAAATGTTTCAGCACTATAGCAATGGGAGGGAAAGTGCATTGGGGCATGAAAATTATGAAATGTGTCATGGCAAAGAATAGCTGAGAAATGCCCAGCAATAACAGAACTTCAGCTTCACATCTGTTCTTAAATATGTAAAACACCTAAAACTCCACTAGGCAGTTTCCCCTGCCAAACATGGATGTGCTGGATCGTATATTAAAACTATTTTGTCTCCATAACCAGCTACTGAAGTTTCAAAGTAAAATGTGCTGTCCTTCACTTTTTCCCACTGTCCTTTTTCTGCTCAGTGTCCCATATGGCACTGATGCTAGATGAGAAGCCATTTCACTGAAAGCTCTCTCCCCCTAAACAGAGAGAGCATCTCCTGCAAACACAGCGCCTAAACAGCTCAGTGTCTTTGAAGACAGGAAAATGGCATCTTTTTTTTTTGAAGCCTAGAATACAACCACCTTCCCGCTGGCCATGAGACTAAGGCTTTGTAAACAAAACCCAAAGACTTTGGGAAGCTGCCTTTCTGCTGCCAGCATGAACATCACCTGCGGTGGGTTACCTCAGCCCAAATACCACTGTGCTGACAGCACTGCTGGGATGCCTTCATTCACCTTGCAGCAGCACATGCCTGGTCTCCAGCCAGCCCTCTGGCAGCAGGCACAGGCGCAGGCACGCTGGCGTGCCCACAGCATCCTTTCCAAACTGTTCAAACATGCGCAGACTCTTTGATTTCACAACTGTTTGCAGGCTTCTATGCTGTTACTACATTTCTGAATGGTTTGTGATTGTTTCCCACTAGGCTCCAGAAGAATGGTGTGTGATCATGATTTGTGCTGTACCATTAGGTAAGTGAAGGGATTGCACGAATAGAAGATCTGGGAGGGCGGAGCTGGGAGGATGTGAGTTACCATGGGCAGTTTGGCTCTGGTAGCATTTGGAGGGTGACAAGGGTCTGAAGAGAGAGTGCATCACAGAGCAAATACAGCATTACCTGGCTCCTGGTGCAGCCAAGTAAGAGGTCTACTCTGACCTTTCCTCCACCTCCCCAAAGCAGGCAACCAATCTGTCACATCTCCTTGGAGAAATACGGATAAAAATACTGTTATCTTTGTCTACAGATCGACACAAATACTCTGCTTTTCCAGGCACCGAGGATTTTCAAGGCCAAAAGCCTCCCAGAACTGGGTTGCAAGAAGTGGCACGTACCGCCACGTCTCTGCCCTTACCTCTCTGATATCCACCACGGAAAAAGACAGCAGTCGTGCCACTGTCACTGCTCATCAGTATCCCAGCACGAGGGAGAGCCAAAGAGCACTGGAATTTACTCTAATCATCTCTATCCATTGAGTGTGGTTGCAGAAAGTCAGACGTGATCAACCTCAGAGCACAAGCGATTGCTGCGGTGCTTCTCCTTCATCACATCAGAGGCAAAACAGAGACTGTGTGTGGATCTGGCCAGTTCCTCTGGAGGCAGCACTGCCGAGCAGCCTGACTCACCGTGGTGGGGCTTTCCTGCCCTACAGCTATTCCAGGAGCAGACACTTGCATGGTTGATTTGGTTTCTGCCCTACCAGTGTCCTCCACACCAGTTTTTGGTGCCCCGCTGGGCAGTCCACATAGTGGGGCAGGCCTTGGCAATGGGATTAGCCCACTGGGTTCTGTAGAAATCACTCTTTGGGCATATGCAGATTAATAGAGACTGACACCATGTAATTAATTTTCTGTTACATGCAGAAAAAAAAAAACCCTTATGGGATGCATCCCATTTTCTAGCCAAGCCTATAGGTAGGACCTTCTCTCTCTGCAAGTTAAAACTATATGCTCCAAAATATGGAATTTAATTTATATCTTTTAAGGAGACTCTCAAACTGGCAAGGGCATGGGCTTGAAATCAGAGACCTGCACTTCTGCCTCTTTAGGGGATTCAGTGTGCCCATCGTGTTGACTGTGTACTTGGCTTTAGACATCTGGTTTATGCCAAATGCAACCTGCTCTGAGCTCGCAAACATGGTCTGGGTGTGTAGGAACAAGCTGGAGATGAAGCCTGGCTCATCATGCTCGCTGTCAACACATCTCCCAGGGTGGTGTAAGTTGCAAAATTGTTTCTCCTTTTTGTGTCTTGGAGCAGTGGGTAATGTTTTCTTGGACTTTTCCAGTGTCCAAAATCCAACTGTCAAACCGTGGCTGAAACTATGGAAGGATCCGGTCTCAATGAAAGAGCTGAGAAGGAAAAAAATGTCAGCATGGGGCAGAGAGGCAGCTTTTGGCGCCCAGACCAGACTGGAAGATGGGGAGCAGTCTGGGGCCAAGGCGGGTTGCTGGGGTGATGTGGGCACATGCCGAGAGAAACAGGGAGGGGGGCTCATCCTTTCCACCAGCTGGCTGTGGGGCTCTGCAGATGGACAGGCAAAGGCCAGGCCAATATTTCTGAAAAAGCTGCAGTGGTGTATTAATGCAGAGAGTGTTCTTCTGCTTGAGGAGGCAAACATAAAAGGCAGACGAGCACTTTGGAAAAAACCTGTCATTTCAGAGCACGCCTGCTATGTGGAATCATGAAGACTGGCACTCTTGACAGCAACCGACGGGAGCTCTTCCCTGAGCCTGCCCAAGGCTTGTTGGGAGCATGATCAACTCATGCTGGGCTCGCCATGGTGGGGCAGGTGGGCTCCCGTGCCATGCCATGCCACCCCAAGCATGGGGCAGCCAGGGTGAGTGTCCCCAGCCCCAGCAGGGAGCAGCATGGGGAGCAACTCTGCAGCCTGTGCCACCTCTGACGGCCCTACAGCTAAAAGCTGCTCTCGCCTGCCATTAGCACTTTTTAACGTCATTAATATTTTAGGAAAATTCTGCAGTATTCTAAAGCACAACCCGGGTAGCAAGTTAAATTTGTATGTTTCACCTTTTCGCTGTGAAGAGGCAGCAACGGTACCCCTTGCTGGGAATTTGATGATGTCAGCACTGGGGCTAGGATGACGTTAATGGAAAAACTTCACCAGAGCTCTTCTCCTCTGCAAAATGAAGCTGAAATTTTCAAGTATACACCACAGGGTTTTAAGTGTGCAACCCTTGTGCCCCTCAGAGGACAGACATGCCTGCTGCGGTTTAATCTCAGTCAGCAACTAAGCACCACACAGCTGCTCACTCAATTCCACCCCCCCCCCACCCAGTGGGATGGGGGAGAAAATCGGGAAAAGAAGTAAAACTCATGCTTTGAGATAAGAACAGTTGAATACAACAGAAAAGAAGAAACTAATAATGATAATGATAACACTAATAAAATGACAATAGTAATAATAAAAGGATTAGAATATACAAGTGATTCATAATCTCAATTGCTCACCAGTTACCAACCAATGCCCAGTTAGTCTCTGAGTGGTGACCCCCCCCGCCCCCACTCCCCCAGTTTTTATACTAGATGTGACGTCACATGGTATGGAATACCCTGTTGGCCACTTTGGGTCAGCTGTCCTGGCTGTGTCCCCTCCCAACTTCTTGTGCCCCTCCAGCCTTCTTGCTGGCTGGGCATCAGAAGCTGAAAAATCCTTGACTTTAGACTAAACACTACTTAGCAACAGCTGAAAACATCAGTGTGTTATCAACATTCTTCTCATACGAAACTCAAAAACATAGCACTATACCAGCTACTAGGAAGACAATTAACTCTATCCCAGCGGAAACCAGGACAATGCTATAAAGCCCATCTCCTCCTGTAGGCACTGAGGAAGGAGGAGGATTTAGAAATAAGATGCTGGAGGTGAGTGGGAGGAAAAGGGAGGGAAAGAAGGTAGATATATAGAGGTTATAATTACATGGAAATACTGCTGTTGAGGTAATTTTTTTCTGGAGAACACTGTAAAACTGGATGGGGAAAAAAACCAATATGCTGTAAGCACTGCAGAGAATTAACAGAAAATTGCATCCTTGCTATAGGATGCTATAGATTCCTCTGAGACCAGGAAGAAAATCTGGAGCAAGAAAACCTTACCCTCAGTGGAAGTGGTCAGGTTAGGGAACATTTAAACAAGTTGGACATATGCAGGCTCATGGGACCTCCTGGGATGTACCCAAGAGTCCTGAGGGGCTGGCCAATGTCATTGTGAGGCCACTTTCTATAATCTTTGAAAGGTCATGGCAATCAGGAGAGATTCCTGAAGACTGGAAGAAAGCAAATGTTCCTCCTTCTTCAGGAAGGGCAACAAAAAGATTTGGCAAAGATGACCAACAGTATCCTGGGCTGCATTAGGCAAAGCATTGCCAGCAGGTCAAGGGAGGTGATCCTTCCCCTCTACTCAGCAGTGGTGAGGCCATACCTGGAGTGTTGTGTCCAGTTCTGGGCTCCCCAGTGCAAGAGAGACAGGGACATAATGGAGAGAGTACAATGAAGAGCCATGAAGATGATTAAGGGACTGGAGCATCTCTTAAAGAGGGGGAAGCTGAGAGAGCTAGGACTGTTCAGCCTGGAGAAGAGAAGGCTCGGGGAAGATCTCACCATTATGTAGAAATATCTGATGGGAGGATTTAAGGGAGATGGAGCCAAGCTCTTTACAGTGGTGTCCAGTGACAGGACAAGAGGCAACGGGCAAAAGCTGAAATGCAAGAAATTCTATATAAACACAAGAAAATACTGCTTTACTGTGAGGGTGGTCAAACACTGGAGCAGGTTTCCCAGAGAGGTAGTGAAGGCTCCACCCTTGGAGAAATTCAACATCAACTGGACATGGTCCTGGGCAAACCTGTTCTAGTTGGCCCTGCTCTGAGCAGGAGGTTGGACTGGATGATCTCCAGAGGTCCCTGCCAACCTTACCCAGCCTTATCAGTCTGTGATTCCAATGTCACCCAGCTTCAGATTGTTACGATTTTTATCTCTTGATTCAGTTGTTGATAGAAGGACCTTTTTAGTGAATGACAGATGAGCTTTTTGTTGGTAAGAAACATCTGATATACCAGACTTTATCAGCTCTCAGTCCAAACAGAAAAGTCTATAAATCTTCACAGGGATTAAACAATGCAGCTACTACATGTACCTAACAGGGCTTGAAAGAATTACCCTGGTATAATGAGAATTTTGTAGGAAAATGCCACAGAACAAATGCTATCATTATTCTGGTTCATGCTTACAAAAGTATGAACAAACATTCTGGGAAGATGCTTTTCCAAATTCAGTTTTAGAGAGATCTGTGGAGGGATGGGAAAGGTTTCCCAGCTTGCCTGGGACTTCAGCAAAGCCCTTTCAAATCAATGGCCTCATGCTACAGCCCTGGGAGAGAAAGCCAGGCAGGCTGTTTCAGAGCTTTGGTGCCTCTGACATGTACTCCTGCAGAAGCAGCTACTCCATGTTAAAAGTATGTATTTTTTGCACAGCAGTTCACAGCCTCACACCGAGAGAAAGCAGCTGAGCCGAGGGAGGGAGGGCTGATGCCACGAGGTCTGTGGCAGGCAGAACAGATGCATAATTTCATGCACAAAGAAATCACCTCCTTACATGAGCTGCCTCTGCTATCCCTCCCACCACTGTTGGTGGAATTTGTCTTTCTGGAAAGTGAGCCTACCACACAGAAAAACTAATTTATCTTCTCCTTTTAGGAGATGTTTTTGCTGGCAGAGCCAGACACCTTCTTTGCTTTTCAAAGTTTTCCAACCACTGTGGTGGAACGTTTCTAAACACCCTCCAGTAAAGCCCATCAACACAGTCGTTCCTTGGCTGAGAGCGCACACCCTGGCAGGGAGATGTGCTCAGCTTCGTCACCCGCTTGCACCTCAGCTGGTGCACTGCCGTGTACCCTGACAGCAGGACCACCTGCATCCTGCGGTGCCACGTGTAACTTCATGGAGCAGTGATAAGGAGGCTCGGCTGTGGTTCAGCTAAGCAGTAAATGTTTTTTGACACGGAACAGCAGTGTGAAGTTTAGTTTTCTGTGCTGTGCTGAAGTCATCCAAAATTATGATCTACAGCATCTCCACACCCAGTGAATTGCTACTCCTGGGAGCAGACCACCCAGTCTGCCTTTCTCAGTGTATCGCAGGCTGTCGTCCCTACGCACTAGGGGATGGAGAGATTTCCAACCCATTACCTTTGCCATTATCAAGGACTGTGTATGGTTAAACTCAATGTGGATAAAAGTTTTTTTTCTGTTAATGCTGGGAATAAACTCAAAATCAAGACAGGAGGTGGTGTTTTTGCTGTCTTCTGACTGTCAGGATCTGCCCTTCTCCCTGCTGTTGAACGTGCAGAAGAGGGACAACATTTGTGCAGGACATGGACTTAATACCAGAAAGGTCCAAGTGATGCAGCAGTCCAGCACTGAATAAACTGGCAGGTGAGTAAGAAAGTAGACAGAGACTAGGAATTATTTGTCTCAATAAAGAACCTATCCAGGGCTTTTCCCAGCACAAGGGAGAGAGAAGAGTAAGGTTCAGATGTAGGTGTGAGCAGGCCAGAGGAGGTGGGGATAGCACACAGCCCAGACCCTGACTTGTGTGCTTTTAGCATCATGAAAAGCATGAAGCAAAAGGCAGAGAAGCACGGGGTGGGTCGCAGGACAGTGCCTGCCCCGGGCTGCTGTCAGGCACCTGAGTTCCAGGGAGGCATCTTCTGCAGAGTGGCTCAGAGCCCCCGCCTGCAGAGGAAGCCACGGCTGCACCCGCATACCCCTACCTCCCTTCTGGGCTCCTGTAAAATGAGTGGTGGGTATGTACAGGGCGGTGGGGGCTTGCAGTGGCGCTGCCAGCAGGGCCTGGATGGCAAGGGACAGCCAACACACTAGCGTGGGCACTCACTTATGCACACACCACGGAGAGGGTACAGATGAGGCAACTGCTTGACAGAGCGCAGCACTGGTACATGCATACAGGGCAGAGCAGCAATGGTATGGAGAAGGGGTGAACTGCTGAGGACCCCGAGGACCTCAGCCCGGAGGGGAGTGGGGCTCCAGCTTGTAAAGCACTGGTGTTTCAGATGGGCGATGGATAAATGGCCTGTGTTTATCCAGTGTGAAACTAATTACTTACAAAGATTAAGCTTCACATTTACACACTGCAGTCTCACAAACCGCCCCTTCAAGTCTCACCAGATCAAAAAAAGAGCCTGTCTGAAAGGCAGAGGGGGTTTCTATTGTGGGCTGTCCCATGGCACATTCACAAAGCAACCATTTTCCGTGATGGAAAAATTTCTCTTGTTTTGAACTGAGGTGGATGATGAGAAAGTTAAATCACTGCAACCTGTTTTGAAATCCAGGTGCTCGTAGCCTGTTGCTCCTCAGCCTGAGTCCATCAGCCATGCCTGCTTTCAGGCATATGGATCTCTTAGGCTTGGTGCAGTATGGAGTCACTCACGTGCTGACAGCAACCATCCGCCTGCCTTTGCTCACTGGTTTTGAAATACAAAAGAAATTTCTTCAGGCTGTGTAAATGCCTTAAAAGGAAGAAAACAGGATTAGTACAGTTTTCATGATGTCTGTGTGGGAAGGGACTTCTCCCTCCAGTGTTATACCAAGAGAAAACGTGCTTTGCGTTATATCCCCAACAGGGTTGAGCAACTCAGAAACACTCTTATGGACTTTGCAGAGGAGATAGGCAAAGGAGGGAATCAGGCCCTTTCCGTGTTAACAGATTTATTCACTTCCCTGGGCCAGAATTTCCATTTCCAGGGAGAAATGGAGTGCTTTGCCCAGGGTTTTGGAATTGGAGCAACACCCAGGAACGCCATGGCAATCAGAGTTTCCTCTCTCCCTTACTGGAAAGTTGGGGGGTAATTTTCTCTTCCAAGAAAAAGCAGAGCACCCAGCTCTCCCATCCCGAGGGACTTGGGATGATTTGGGGAATGCCTCTGCCCAGGGGGTCCCCTGCGGAGGGGCAGTGGGGGAGGATGCTGAGAAGGTCTCTGTGAGACATGGCATGTACCCTAAAACTTCCTGATAGAGCAAAAGATATTTTAAAATTCCCTAACCGGAGCTGCAGCTTGTTCGAAAAGTGAAGCATAATTGCTCCCAGCTCCGATGTCACATTGGATGAGGACAGAGCTTTCCACATTACCTCTTCTACAGCTAGAAAAGCAAAAGCTGCAAGGTCCATGCTATTGCACAAGAAGGACTCACTTATGCAGGGGGATTTCCCAATGAGGAGTGCAGCTTTCTGAGCCCAACCCTGCGAGAAGGTCTCTGCGTCACGGGATGCTGTGTGGGCATGAGGCATGGTACAGCGATGGTGGGGGCGGTTGCCTTGGGAATAAAGCCCACGTCAGTCTTTTTCTGATTGAAACATAAAGAAAACATAAGTTATTAGAAACTGGTCTGTTATTTACTGCTGACAGGCTGCAAGAGCTCATAAAAGCAGAAGAAAACCAAGCTTGTAGCTTCCTGGGCTCGTTAAACAGACAGAGGCGCAGGGGAACTGCGGGCTTTGTCTGGGTCACTTTTATGGCCCCTCTTCCAGGGGTGATCACTGCATGGCTGCCCAAATGCGTGTGCCCATGCAAGAGGGCAATGCAGGAGCAGGAACAAGGGGAGGGAAGCTCCCTCCGTGGCAGCTGCAGCTGAAAGGCTGTGCCAAACTCAGCTAAAGGGTGTGCAAAGCTGAGGCCTTCAAGCAGCTACAGCCAGAACTTGCTCAACAAAGTGCTGCACAAGTTTCTTTCCAGAGGCATGGGGAAATCTAACAGTCTCCGATGTTTTCTTGTCTTAACCTGTGCTGAGCCACTGGAGCACATATGTATTTTGCTGTTGATAGTTTTCACTAAAGGATGAAGCGGTGTAGCCACAGTCACTCCCTGGTATCGCTAGAATTGCATGGGGTTAGACTACAGCAGAATTTAATCCAAATATTTTTAATTTTACTGACTATGGGTAAATTCCCTTACTCTATCTCCATTGATTATCTATGACCAAAAAGTGAGATTGAATTTGCCTTCTATCAGCTAGGTAAATACACTAAAAAAAGGCTTTTGGTCAACTTACAGGACTATTGTCACAGCTGATCTACATGAAGAGTTGAACAGCGTTGAGCTTGCTCTTGATGCAACATCTGACCTTGCTAAGGAGGAAAACACTGCACTCCCCCCGAGTTGTAACAGAGTGATTTTGCAAACCTCAATACATTTTGCACATTATAAACAGGACCTTGTTTCTAGAAGTGGTACCAGTAGGATAGGCTGTTATATCCCAACAAGAAGCTTTCACATAGATGGGTATAAAATGCCTTAGAACTGTGAGAGAGGAACAAAAAAACTTTCATGAACAACTGAGAAATCCAGCCTTGAACTTTGGGGAGTTTTGAGCATCTTCTCAGCTGCATCCTTAGTGCCAATGGATAAAGTCAAGGGGGACCTAATTTCTCTTAATTTTTATAGGAATCAGACCAAACCCAACACTTTTTAAAAGTAGATTTATTTAAATTAGTGCATTAAATAGATGCATATAAAAATAGCCTAATATGACAGTAATTATTACACCATCCAAATCTAAATACAATCTTTAAGCCTGACAGTCAAAGTGTATGTGGTAAAGCCTTATCAAAAGATGTTTTTCATCCTATCATGCTACTCTTTATTCTGGTATTACAGATATTTGAATAGGAAGATTAGAGTGTTGCTCATGATCTACACTCCTTTTTTTCTACTTTCAGCAACAAACAGTAGTGGCAGTGTTAAACAAGGTTATAGTATCTTGTTTAATTAAAACCATCACCATTATTTGAACATTGGACATAGTCAGCTACGCTTTTATCACAGCATCAACTGAGCTACTTGTTGGATCAGTTGGATCAAGTTTCCAGATGACTTCCCATCCTTCCAGATATACACTGGCTCATTTACAGAAACAAAGACCAGACTGGAACGGACGACTGGCTCACCAGACCCACTGGCCATTCATCACAGTGTGATGCTTCAACAGAAGACATGCTCTGTTTCTTCTTCCCAGCATAAACTGCTGCATAATTGATTTTTCAGTGATTTTTCAAAGATGCCAAAAAGATCTGGGATTCGACACTGGAGCCCTTTGAAAATTCAAGTTGCGTTTACATACAGATGCTTCTCTGTGTCAGAACATGGTGTTCTGCTCTGTGTTTGCATGCATTTCACGTAAGAGCACAGTAGCAGAAATCAAAATCCCCTTCCATTAGTATTCTTTATGCCTTTATTCATAATCAAGAACAATCAAGATCCTCAGCTAGTGACCTCTGTTGAAAGCCACTGAGCTACAGATACTTACACAAACAGTGGCTAGGGCTTCAGCCCTACAAGAAGAGAAATCTGACCTTTAGGCAGGTAGAGAGAATTTTGCTGGCTTTTTTTTAAATTAAGCCTCACCAGCAATAAAAAAAATAGATTAAATCAAATTCTCATGATGAAGCTGAAATAAAAATATCAGCGTTACCACCCACTTCCCTCCTGAATTGTGTTGCAACTTAGAATCTTTGATTTTACATATTGTTATTTCAAATTTATTATCACCTGATTTGGTATCTTTCCTGTATGAGACAGATTTGCATAAGCTAATTAACTGAACCCCAGAGAAAAGAATTGCTACAAATGGTTAGGACTGACAGAGGGAGGAGAACAGTCTCATAATTTATAAGTCCACACTGTGCTAATAAACATGCCAAGGAAAAGTATGATCATTAGACATCATTATGTCCAGCCATCAGGATTTATTTCCTTCTTTCCAGAGGAAACAAAAAGGGTAGACGATCTGATCTTGGAACACTGCCTCCAACTGCTTCAAAAGTCTATTCAGCTCTCAAGATATGGGACAAAGAGAGTAATTTTTTCCTTGGACATGTGTGGTGTGGAACCTAAAAAAGTACTGGGTTTGGCTGTAACGTTTGCCACAACATGTATTCCATCAATGCTGTAAGGCATTGCACATTTCTCTCACTGGTGTGAGAAGAAGCTGACAGTTTCAAGGAGATGCATCATTTGGGAAAGTTATTCTCCCCAAAATAGGAAGGCACAGTATGTGCCTCAGCTTCTCCTAGCTATAGAGCAGCATTAGCTGTACTGCTGCTCTTTGTGTAGGTAATGGTTACAGAGGACCAGAGGGACAAACCTGGAAACTAGGGCCTGAGGTGCTTGCATGGGCACATGCAGAGCCATGCCATGCTCCAAAGGGTGCATGATACCATCTAAACCTACCAAATAAAAGCAGTCCCAGGTCCCTCCCTTGGAACGCTCACATAGGGAAAGAGATAAAAGCTTGGTTCTTCACCTTCAATAATCAGAGGCTTTCCGTGAAGCAAGAGGCATCAGGGGAGAGCTGGTAGACTCCCACAAGAAGACATGTCATCATGCTGTGCAATGAGGTGTCCAATAAAACACTGTAATACATTACACAAAATTATGTCCCCAACAACTTCATCTCCTGCCAATTTGCAAAGCCTATATTGACTGAAACAGTAAACCCCAAACTGACAGGTGAACAGGTTTCTGCAGCACTATTACAGACATCAAAAGGCACAGGGCTGCAAGCAAAGTCTTGAGCTAACCAAGTTACCTGCCAATTTCCCCTGACTCTTAAGTACATGAAATGTCTACATGAACATAAACTGCTGTCAGGAACTCATGCTGGAACAGCATGACTGAGTATTTCTAAGGGCCTTCTCCCTGACACAGACCCAGACTTTAATCGCAGAGCTTGGGTAAAGAGTAAATGAGCTGTTTAATCTGAAAAATTAAACCTCCTCAAATACAGACAGTGTCCAGCTATGCCAGCTAGACAGCAAGTATTTGACAGCAAACTGTTTATAGCCTACCTCTGCCAGGGGAACAATTTAAGTAGTATCGGAATAGGGTTTTTCCTGTCATGCTTCCCATTCCCAGACTTCTTTGTAAAGTCTGCAGAGATGCCAACTTACCCCATTCTGGCCTACACAGCAAACAACTGGGCTTGTGTTCCTGCTGCATTATCACCAAAATGAATCATTGTCACGTCTTCTCACCGGCCTGGCAAGATGGAGAGTTTTCTTCTGGGAAGTGTCAGTTCAATCCCCGCACCTACTGCTCTCATGACACCAACTGCGTATTTTGTGTTTATCACAGAAAAGAAAAACACCCAGCAGAAAAAAGGCTCAGCTTTAAATTTTGCTCTTTGCCAGGACAAACATGGGAGCAAGTGAAGCACAGCTCTGAAAGCTCTAGCTTATTAAACTCCAGGGAAGACAAAAAAAATCAGTTCATCAATCTTCTTTAAAAAATAGGATAAAGATGCTAGATAAAAATGTGTCATCCCCTGCCAACAACATAAATTGCACAAATGTGAGGAATAGAAATGGCCATGATATAACATTATTGTCCGCGCTTTCTGTATCTGAGAAGAATTTTAGTGCTGTGTCCTGCTGTTATTGGAGTCGGGAGGAAAAAAAATGTGCCTGGAATGGGGCATGGGGGAAGACAAACCGTTCTTTGGTTTCTCAGGCTTCACAAGTCTCTGGGTTGGCTTGGCAATGAAAGGTCCCCACTGAATCAGAAAGATTAAGTCCAAGGGAAGGCATCCCTACTGGGAGTGAGCAGCTGGCAGTAGTTAATATTTATAGTCTTCTGCTGCAATGGCGGGTGGGGTCTAAAAAAGCGTAGGAGATTTGGACTAGGTGTCTTTGAATCAAGTCTACATTAACCTATGTGATCTGAAGCTTCTCTCATACCAGCATTTGGAGCATAAAATTTTATCACTTATGCCTAACTGCCACATAACTGTAACCCTATACATGTGGGATAAAATTTAATCAAGACAAACTGAGACACCCATATTCCCCCTTTATAATTTATAAGGATAAAAGGCAAGTTTTTTGCCAGGGCAGGGTTCAGGAACTTTAGCTATCCTGCTAGAAAAAATTCCTTCTCTCCCCATTAAGAGATATCTTTCAGAGTTTGTCAGACATCCAAAATATTATTTCTTCTCTCTTCATTAGAAACCATGTTTTGTAAGTGACAGACGTACTCTTCACAGACCACCATTTACTTAAACAAATTATTAATCATAAAGTGATGTTGGAATGCAAGAAATGCTACATCTCCAACCATGACTCAACAGCACTTGGTTTGACCCTTGTTTTGTTTGGAAAATACCCAAAGTTAAAAACCTCTGCTGGGTGAGTTGAAGCTAGCTGACAATGAGGTTGGCTTTCTCAGGGTTTTGTTTTCTTGCTTTTTTTGGTGAGCTTTTTGGATATAGTTCCCTGGACACTGAGGGGTTCAGAGATCAACAGTTCAAAACCCTTGCTGTATGAAATGCATCCTCATTTCAGTATGCAGCAAACCTCTGCCTGCGCCTGAGGAAGGAAAGTGCCAGGTATTTTATTCTTTATCTCATCAAGGACTTCAACAGCGTAATGGAACAGCAACTTACTAAATGAATACAGAGATCTTTCACTTTATCTCCTAGAAGAAATATAAAATTAATTGCTGCAAAATATTTCAATGATTGAAAATATTGTGTACAGTAAAGGGGAACTAAAATCATACAGCCTAAGTGGGAGAAGTGCAAAAGTCTGTTGCCATCTGTAAGTATTTGCATTTTTAGGATAACTGAAAATGATAATATTCCACATTCCTACACCAACTGCAATGCAAACCCTTTTAAACATGGATTTTAGTGCAGAACTGTAATAGCTAAGGTCTTTAGTATCTCACCAAAACAGATCATGGTCACTTCAAAGGAGACCTTACTTTGCAAGCTCAGATATCAAGCAATTATAGCAAACCCTCTTTTGATATGTGCCCATAGATAATTTTCAAAAGGAAGAAGCATGAATCACGTACAGATCTACAGAACAGTTCTCTATATTGTATTTTTGGAGTCACAAAATCTCTGAATCTCATTTCACGATGAAGTCAGTAATGCTGCTTCTTTATTTACTGTAGTGGCTAAATACTCACCCTCTCATGTATTGGATATTGTAATTTCCATTCAGTATGGTCTCCCAAATCCCATCCTTTATAAAAGTAGTGCGCCACTGGGAGGACTACAAAAAATTAAGGGACGAAAATTGGCTCAAAGAGACAAGGCAGTGTTCCTTGTTACTGCTGGATTGTTACATGTATTACTTTCCACTATATAATTATTTTTTATAATTAATCTAATAGTAATTACCTTTTATCTAATTACTTGAAATAAGTAATACATAATACTTTATGTATTCTCCCAGTTCTTATCTCATCCTGAAAATCTCTAGCAACAGCTCCTAGAGAAGGACTTTAGAAAACAAAACTTAAGATGTAAATATTCAGAAAGAATTTAAATAATACTGCTTTTCAATGTATCAGCCCACCTTCTAACATATGTACCTTTTCTCTGCAGGAAAGCAGATTTTTGCCTGTGTCCAACATGAGAAAAAGCAATACAGAATTATGGGAATTGTTCCATCCCGTGGAGGCAGCAACACAAATGGGAGGCTATGCCTTAGTAATTCGTGGGGCTTTTACCTCCCCCGTCGGGCTGTGAGGATAATACCTAGAAGACATATTCTGGGAGTTGTTCCATGCAAGATTCCTGTACGGGGCTGCACTGTTTACATTGACTACAAATCTGTATGCACAAGAGAGCTCAGCATGGGAACAAAAGCCTATCTCTGAAGTCTTTCTGTGAAACAAATTGAACATAGTTTTCCCCATAACAACAGGGGAAATCAGAAATAATTTTGAAGGGTAAAGTGTCTCTCAAAAAATTTGAAGAGAACTTCTGCTTTCTAGTACTGCAGACTGTGTTAAACGAGTCTCTTAAATGAACAACTTCCTAAAAATACATGCTCAGTATAGGTAAGGCCCACCAAGTCCAGCTAATTGAACCCTGTACAAGCCACGGAAAAGGCAGTACGGAGACTCAATCTGCACAAGAAATTAAGCAGTTGAAAAAAGTTACATTGCAATGTAAGAGCCACATTTTAAAAACTACCCATTTCTTGAATGCAGCTGTATTCACTGTTGCTCCACAAAATACTACGGGCCAAATGAAATACTATTTTTTACAGATCAGATCAGATATGATGAAAAGACAATGGGAAGGGGTAAAAGAAGCAAGAAGGTCCTGAAAAAGAAAGCAAAACAACCCTCTACTTAAAGAAAGTACGATGAACAGGTCTGCAAAAGCAGTGGATCAAGACTTTCAACTAAGAGGATTTATGGAGGAAGAGATTTTATCTCCAGGCACAGGTTAGCCTTCTATAAATTCTAACCCTTGTTTTAAACAAACTGACCCCAAATTACACATGATGTTTAGAAAAATTTTATACTAGAAGAGAACCTTGGTCATAATTTTGCAATAAGCAAGACAAAGCATTTGGAAGAAGAGAGCTTTCCGGTGAATAGTATGATTTCACTTTGAAAAACTTCCTAATTGTTGATTCATCAGATCTCCAGAGCAGCCTAGGCTGGAAATCCTAAACTTGCTTCAGTTGAACTTGGCATGGACCTTTAACTAGTTTGTTGGCAAAATTATTTAAAGAAAGGTTCTTTGTCTATCTTTCCTTTTTCCAAAGGTGCAAAATTGCATCAAGTAAAAACATAGACTGTTCACCCTGGAGAGCATGAATGAAACTGAACTTAGAAATAAATTTGCAAGAAGGAAGACACGCTGTTAAAAGAACATGTTTCCTCAATGACCACAGACCCAGCACGAGCATGGAGTGCAGCTATGTTGCAGCTGAGAGCCCGACAGCTCTGGACCCAGAAGTAACAGTGTACCAGCAATGTGCCAAACCCAAGCTGACAAGCTCTGCTGGGCAGCAGTCCTGTTCCACACCTGCCTGAGTGTCTATACATGGTGTTACGTGCTTCTCTGCAGAAGCACCAGCACAGCTAAGGCTAGCTCAGATGTTTCCACTGCGCTCCCCTGCAGCAGCGAAAATGTATTTTCTCCTGCTTTTCTGTGATGCCCATCTGGTACTCAGGACCTCTTATTTTCCTGCAGATCCTTTTAGAAATTAATTTTTCAGCAGGATTTGAATGTCATGGGGACTTTGTAAGCTGGATAAGAGCAGTGGCTATATCAAGGCTTTCAGCTAGGAACAGTAAGGGAGGACAATTATAATCCACAGTTAAGTGAGGCAGTGGTAGACACAGATTGAGAGCAAAGGACACACGGTGATGGGAACAAGAGGGACCTACAGAAAAATAAAGAAGGATGAACAGGTACTCACCTCAAACGTACAGATACAAATATGTGGCAGTTTGGAGAACAAGCAGGAGGAACTAGAGCCCCTCGTGCTGTTACTAGAGCACTGTTGGAATAACAGATACAGTGGGAGAGCTCAAGTGTGGTGGGAGCACTGTGAACGATGGATACAAGCTCCTCAGGAAAGACAGAGAAGGAAGAAGGGAAGACTGGGGGTTGCTCATTACAGGAAGGAGCAGCTTGAACATTTGTGATGGTTGGTAAGTCTGATTGGATTGTGGGTCAGGATCAGAAAAGAAGCCATTAAGAGTGACAAGGATGTGGCAGTGTATTACAGACCATTGGGGTGATGAGGATAGTCAAGTACTGGAACAGGTTGTCTGGAGAGGTTGTGCAGTCTCCATCCCTTGAGTTTTTCAAGGCCTGACTAGATAAAGCCCTGAGGAACCCGGTCTAATCTCACAGTTGATACTGCTTGAGAAGGCAGCTGGACTAGGTTCAGAGGTCTCTCCCAACCTGAATTATACTGTGATCCAAAGTGTAAAGGACAGAATCCCAGGCAGTAACTGTAGTTTTGAAATTGAGGCAGAGGAATAGAGCATCTGATATCAGCCAAGAAGTCTGAGTTTTGTGACTGTGTCTTAGCCATGAGCATCACACAGATGCTTACCCAGCAGTCAGCTGTAGACAAAGGCAGCAAATTCCCAGGAAGCTACAGAGGAATGATGGAGCAGTGGCAGTTGCAGCAGAACCCATTCCTGCAACTCTTGTGATCATCAAAGATTTAGGCGGAAAAAAAAAAAACCAAAACCCTAGCAACAAATGTTAACTTGAAGTTATTGTCCCAAAGAGCATATTCTCAGGGCAAGAACTTTTAAATGTTTCAGTTTCCCTAACCAGTTAACAGCCAGGGAATGTGAGACTGCACTAAAAAGTATTCCCAGTGAGGGGAAGGAGCAGAGGGGCAAAAATGCGTTTAATTCACTGATATTCCTTACACATGGCCTCCCCAACAGTCCTACCCTACAACGTAGCATACCAGTGCCAAGTCTGAGAAGCAACTAAAACTTACTGCCTCACTCTTGCCGAGACATTGTTTACATGGTTTTGGACCATAAGAACGAGCTCTCAAATCCACTGTCACCATAGTCCTTTCTTAACAAATATCCAACCCTTGTGTTTACTGACAGAACCATATTGTTGTTTCTAACCATCTTCAATGTGACCCGGCTGCTGCCCTCAGGAAATTATAGCCACACCATTTCTCTTGATTTGCTAAATACACCCCCTCAAATCTTGGTCATCCTCTTCTCTCTCTGGTTCTCTTCACACAGGTGGCTTCAGTTTCACCAGTGTCACACAGCTCTTCTCCCAGACACAGCTCATGCTCTAGGGAAGCTTACAGTCAGCTCTCCACCCCCAGCAAGCAGCCTCCTCTATGAAAGCTGCCCATCAGGCTTATTTGTATCATCAAGGATAGCTGCTCCTCAAAGTCTCGAGGCTTCACTCGGCAGCTGGCCTCCAGCTCCCTGGACTTGTGGACATCTGAAACAATCACCTGTGCATTTCCATTGCTACAACACTGCTTTTGGCTTCTCTTTTCTTTTCAGAAATTGGCCTGAAGCCATGACAAGGGTTCAGAACTACTCCCAAAAGGGACAGGCAGTCTAAACAGAAAAGTGATGCTGAAAGGTGCTGCACGTGCAGCAACCATGTTCTGCCCTGCCTTTTAAGGAATACTAAGCAGCTTCAATGCCTATACACATTTACAAATAAAGCATGTGCTTCAACGTGGCTCAACAGTAGAACCAAATTACAAAGTTTATTGGTATTTGACTACAAGTGTCCTGTGTCTATGTGTCAAAATTCTTATAAAATCTTTCCTATCTATGTCAGAGTGAACCACTGTGAACGTAATACACATAGGTCAGTTCTGCTGTATGCTCCTGTCCCTGATAAGCCATTTTCTTATTATTGCAGTGCAGTATTACCCATTTTGTTTAGCTGGAAAAAAGAAAACTCACAAGTACTCGAATACTGCCCTAATCTTCAAAAGCTTCAAAGTCTATTGCTGGGGAAACAGCAGAAAATGTACCTCTAGGTTCTGTAAAGATTAAGATAGGAATGGACTCCTTACACCATCAGTGCCAAGCTTGCTATCAAAGGCTTTGGGTTAGCACCAATAACAAGTTACAATAAACTTCATACCAGCCTCCAAAAGGAAGTTCACACACAAGCACCAGGATTTAGATACAAAACTAATTCTGAAATTCAAGGCTCAGTCTTGAAGAAGTTCATATGAGAATTAATTCCTGTGACCAAGATAATGACTATGTGAGTCATTATTTGAAAAAACATTTATAAATCAGAAATGGACACATATGAATATTATTTTAAATTCCAAATAAACTAATATGGAATTGATCTGTAAGAGGGTCTTCCTGCCACTTAAGGTCTAACCCTTTAGTCTGCCAACTGCTGGAAAGTACTTTTCCTCGCCCAGTTTTTACAAGTACTTTGGAAGTATGTATTACTGCCCACAGTATTTCCAACAAATAATACCTCAGGGAAAAGAGAAAACACACTTTTAAACTGTTCAGACTACACCATTAGAAAAAAAAGTCTTCACAAAATCACATACCACTGCAACATTAAAGAATCTAAAAATACTGAAGATGAAAAAATAATCGTAAACATCAATGTTGCACCTGTATGATAATCTTTGAGTTACAGTAACTTCTTGTACAGAATTTCTGCTAAGAATAAAGACAACAGTCTGTAGACTTGTTATCACTGTTGCCATTTAGTTTTAATGCACAAGTGGCTCTCAAACTGGACAGGTGTAATACTCACAAATGTACGTGGAAAATCTATCTGACATTTGCTTGCTCTCCATTTCCCTTTCTGACTTCCTTCCTTCCCTTCTCTCTCCCCCTTCCTCTGAAAACACTCTTTTGTGGCAGATGGACAGAGAACTCAATGCTTGTAAGTCCATGAGAAGCATCGACCCTTGCTGGGCCAACTGATCTGGAAGGGAGACTGTCACCATTCTGCTGGATATCTGAAAAACAAGGCAAGACTGGGAACAGGACTCCAGCACAATATGTGATTCCCTGTGGATCTCTGCAAGGGACAGATCCTTCTGCAAAGGATATTGAGAGGAAGGCTTTGGTGTTGCCTAGCAGGCAGCAACTTTCAGGAGAGTGATGAGGCAAGAAGGGCATGTAGAAGCCCCTGCCTGAACCTGAAATACAAGTTTAAAGTGAAGTTGAAGGCAAAATGAGAAACATGAGTGTATATACAAGTGTGAGCGGTAACCAGTCCTATGGGTACAGAAAACAAAAGAAAGTTGACTAAAGAAATTTGAGATCAGGTGGTAAACACAAGAGCAAAACCACTTTTCCAACACAAAACAATTGCACTATCCTTGGAGAGCAATGCTTTATGAAACTGCAAACCCTACTATCTAATTCAATTCTCTTTATTTTGTCTTGGCACTATCTACATGAATGGAAAACAATTGCAAAAAGATACATGCACTTTGGTTTTACTGGCTTCCAGAACATGATTGGATTGGAAGTAATGGTTCTAATGCATTCATCTTCTTTCAAACTGTGGTTTCACTGAATGGTGGTTGTTTCTTGAGCTTTTACTTAGCAGATTATTTGTATGTTAGCCAACAGAATTCCCAAAGGCTTTTTCCCATGCTGTTCCTGTCAGTCTTTTTTTTTTTTTGACTGCCCAACTGAAGGCTACTTCCAAAATATATCTGTAAAACTTGCATTTGAATGCTCTTCATTCATAGAACAGATAGAAAAGTGATGAGTAAGGAGGACAAAAATGTACAGAAAGAAAGCAGACCTGTACAAAAAGCATCACGATGAAAAACCAAGGTCATTTGACTCTCCATTTCACCATAATAGAAATATTAAAAGTACTGTTCTTCGGACTGTATGTCATTCAATTCCTAAAACAGAATATCAGCTACTGTGTTTCTGTGCTGAAAGTCACTTTCCCACTGCTTTTTGTAGACTAACTGCATTAGTTAACTTTAAAGAGTCCAAGAGGCTTCTGATTGTTTCACTTCCTATTCCTTTCATCCTATTCATCTTGCTGGGATTACTTTTTCCAAATGGTACCAGTAAGGCTGCCAATCCCCAAGGCTCTTTATTGGTCATTCGCTGAGTTTTATCTTCCTTCTGTAAAATCCAGGCACTTTCTCTGGCCATAGCTACAAATTTTTCCAGCTGTGGCTGATTAACATTCTTGCTGATATTAAGGTCCTGTTCAAAGGGATTCCAGATATAAAGAGGAGTCGACTCAGGTTTATTTACTTCCTTTCCCTGCAGACAGCGTAAAGAAAAAGCCAAAGTTGCATATGTGTATTACAGGCTGAGCAAATAACAAATCACTTGAGTTGTTACATTTGCATTGAAAGTATTTTGACGTAGAGAGAACTTTTTGCAAAAAAACCATTCATCATTAATCAAGTTAATTTTCCTGTCAACCTGACTGTAAGATTCCTGTTCTCTGAATCCACTTAGTGGTGCTTTTCCTTGCCACATTCAGCTTAGATTTCCTTCAAGTCAAAGAACACAACTACAGCTTAGCCTGTCCATTTGGCCGTTCTCCCATTTGTTTTTCCATACACTTCAGACCTCACTCATTGCAACCTCCTACTCCTATCTCCATTCATGTATGGGCAGCATGAGCGTGTCATATTAACCTACATAGTCCAGTTTATCAAACTACTACAAGCACTTAAACTGTTCAAACCATTCCTCTCACAGTGCTCATTAAGAGCTAGTATAATAAAACAAGATTACTGCCTTGGCTTAAATTCCTCCCAGTTCAGTCTGTCTTTTAAGTACAGAGCTATTCAGGTCATGGTCTACTTTTGGGCACTTGGTGTTGTACAAGACAAGATGTTGACAACTATGTTGTTTGCTATTTAAATGCACTTCCATCTCAGTGCTTATCAGTGCTACTTAGCTGACTTGCTCCGTATTTTAGAACCTCTGCAAGCCTTCCAATGCAAGCTCTAGCCCACCAGCTACTGCTAGTCCAGGAAGTGTCCATGTACATGCTGCATACTCTTGCCCC
>VYZV01038438.1:355484-367563 GCA_013401275.1 Pandion haliaetus | reverse complement strand
AGACATGTAAATAATCAGAGAATTGTGAAGTACCAGATACAGTGTCTGTTGTTCACCCCTAGAACTTCAGTTATAAGGGAAGAGGGCACCCATAAAAAATAAATGAATAAATAAATAAATAAATAACTTCACTTTCATGCATTTAAAAACAACAGAAAAGAATGCCTGAAATTGTCCAGGATTAAATACCTGGTAGTTTTCCATAGTAAGAAGGATACAGTTATGGGTAAATAATAGTACTGCATTTGCACTGTTTCCTGTTTCCTTGTTCCACATCACAGTGGGAGAAAAAAAAACAAAGCCAAAAACCCACCATCAAGTACTCAGGAGTGAAACTATGCGGAATCAAGGTGAAAAACCTAATTTAGCCACAATTGCCTTTGAGGTACATCAGACAATATCTCTATCCTAATGTATAATAAAATACAACTAGAACTTCTTTTACAACTTTAATCTGAAAAGAAATAAAATAATGCACTGAAAAATACATGAAGTGCAGAGACACAACGAAATCTGCAAAACAAGTCAATTTGGTAATTTTGAAATGACTAATGTTTGGTCCTGCTGAAAAAACAACTAATCTGGAAGGATAAAAGTTTTCAGATGGATCAGTTTTTGATCTGCTTCAACATATGGTCGTACAAACATTCATGTAGTGTACAAATAGGAAGGCAAGAAAAAACAGAAAAAAAATGGAAGCACGCTGTGAGAGCAAAACTAACCTTGGGGTCAATTTTAGTCTAAAGTGCTTGATGAACTACAGTTGCAGGAGTTCTTACTCCCAATCTTGCACTGAATTCTTCTAAAAATCCACCATGGCATTTGGGGGAAATTTACCATGTCTAAGTTTTCTAACACCTGGATATCTACAATTTCAACTGTGAAGTGCTTCCTTCTGTTCACAGAGGTCTGTTATTACTCCAAATGATAACAAGACAACACACAGAGTCCCAACCAGCCAAACTGCCAGCAGAGAATTACAAGGAAGTTTGCACAGAACTGCATGCTGACTTTCACTGTGACTGCATATACAAAAGTAATTTTATTGTAAGACATTTGTTCAGTACTGCCTTAACTCCTGCGTATTCTGAAACAGAACTTTGGGTAATTCAGAAAATTCAGTCTAGGACCTGATTGTATCTGTTGTAGACAAATCACAAAATCTGCACTACAAAATTATGTGCCAAAAAAAATCTGCACCAAAAGTATTCTGAAAGATAATCACTCATATTTTATTATTCCCTAACAACAATGAAAAGGGTTAGTAACTCATTATTAATTATGCACCCTTATGCCAGGGCTACTGATGCATACTGGATTGAGGTGGGTATTTCTTAATAAAATAAGTGACAGCAAAACAAATTATATGCTTTACTATCAACCAAATGAGAGCAAGCTGGAAGAGGAAAAATAGATGCAAAGAGAGGTATTTCTAAGAAGCCTGCTCCCTCTATTGGGCACTGCTGTGAAAGGTCCTAAATGACAGTAACACTTTAGACTCAGTTTTCAGATGCAGTGAGTTAATTTAGCATTCAAGATACCTTACCAGCAAACAGGTGTATGCAAGCCCTTAAGAAGAAAAAAAGGACACTAAAATAACTAGAAGCCAAATCACTGAAAATTAACACAATGGAGCTGCTTAATCTGAAAAGCAATCAAAAGAAGGCTGTGCATATACCCACATACATGAAGGGAAGTAATGACTATCGAGCGCTGCCTTCTTTCAATTTCTTATAAGCCAACCTTATTGTATATAGTGGTTTTCAAGTCTTCAGTTTCAGCTAGCAAGTACTTCCTATGCTGGAGAAAGATATCTTAAGCATATTAAAACCTAAGCTCCAGAAGTCAAAAATATCCTTTTTACTTTCAGAGCCTACACTCACATTTGTTAAGAACACAGCAACAGTTTTCACTACACATTTTCAGAACGTAAGTACATTAGTATCCTTCCTAAAATTTTTAAAAACAGGTCTCACCTGTTGCTCACTGACAGATCACACTGGAATCCTGTCGGTTGATGGGAAAATTTCACCAGCGGGCAGCGAGCATTGAGTATCTTGTGTACGCTCACACATCCAGGACCAAAATTATCGAGGCAATCACCAATCACAGAAAGAATTTTCTGAGTTGCTAATCTTTCAGATGGTAATCTTTTCATCTGATACTCCATTTCAAAGGGACCTTTTTTCTAACAGAAAATTTTAGAAGTAAACTGTTAGTTCTGTAACCAAAGAGACATTTAAGAATACTTCTGAAAGACTACACCAATTTGCAAAGGAGTCTGCATAATGAGAGACTGAAAGACAATAACTATTCAAAGCAACCCACAGAACTTAAAAAGGTAAAAACATATTGCTTTCTCTTTTATATTCTTTCCCAGTGATTCAATTTTTCCAGGTTAATAGTGATCAATTTACTGTAAAGTTACTTGTTCAGATGAGTGTGTAATACTACTACATCTCACTATTGCCTAAAACAAGTAATTCTGGAATTCCCGAAAGAACATATATGCTCTGACTGAAAAGAGGAGCATACAATTAAATTAAAAAGTAAGAGGGGCAAAAGACAACCAAACCACCATTAATTTCAAACCACCAGTAATTCAATTTCAAATCCTCAAAGAACAATGTGTTATTAGTGAATCAAGTAGTAGGGTAAAGGAAAATGTCTTTCTCATTTAAAAAAACTTAAAAATTTTAGCATGCAAATTACTTAATCCTCCTATGAAATCTCTGTTCTCTTTACAGTCCCTCTATACTTTTAAGCCTCAGCTAATTTTGATTGTTAATCCAATACCTGACACTGACTTATCCTCCCCCTTGAAACATGTCATGGGTGAATGCTGTCGTGGTTTAACCCCAGCCAGCAACTAAGCACCACACAGCCGTTCTATCACTCCTCTCCTCAGCTACACTGGGGAGAGAAAATACAACAAAAGGCTCATGTGTCAAGATGAGGTCAGAGAGAGATCACTCAACAAATTACCGTCACAGGCAAAACATACTCGACTTGGCGAAAATTAACTTAATTTATTGCCAATCAAACCAGAGTAGGGTAATAAGAAATAAAACCAAATCTTAAAACACCTTCACCTGACCCCTCCCTTCTTCCCAGGCACAACTTCACTCCCAAATTCTCTACCTACCCCCCTCCCAGCAGCGCAGAGGGACGGGGAATGGGGGTTGCAGTCAGTTCAGCACATGTTGTCTCTGCTGCTCCTTCCTCTCCAGGAGCAGGACTCATCACACTCCTCCCCTGCTCCAGCATCGGATGCCCCCCACGGGAGACAGTTCTCCACGGATTTCTCCAACGTGAGGACTGCCTGCAGTTCTTCACAAACTGCCCCAGCGTGGGTCCCCCGCAGGGTCACAAGTCCTGCCAGAAAACCTGCTCCAGCTTGGGCTCCTCTCTCCACAGGTCCACAGGTCCTGCCCAGAGCCTGCTCCAGTACAGGCTTCCCACGGGGTCACAACCTCCTTCAGGCACTCACCTGCTCCGGTGTGGGGTCCTCCACAGGCTGCAGGGTGGCTATGTGCTCCACCATGGTCCTCCCTGGGCTGCAGGGGGACAGCCTGCCTCACTGAAGTCTTCCCCACAGGCTGCAGGGGAATCTCTGCTCCAGCGCCTGGAGCACCTCCTCCCCCTTCTTCTTCTCTGACCTTGGTGTCTGCAAGGCTGTTTCTCTTACATGTTCTCACTCCTCTCTCTGGCTGCAGTTTCTGTGCCCGCTGCAACTTTTTTTCTCTTCTGAAATACGTTTTCCCAGAGGCGACACCACCATCGCTGATTGTCTCAGCCTTTGCTAGTGGCAGGTCCATCTTGGAGCCAGCTGGCATTGGCTCTGTCGGACATAGGGGAAGCTTCTAGCAGCATCTCACAGAAGCCACCCCTGTAACCCCCCCCCGCTACCAAAACCTTGCCACACAAACCCAGTACAATGCATAATATGCAAACAGCATTATGAAGTGACCTAACTAGTCCTCTGAGACATACAGCAAGTTACTTTTGTCATCACCAGGTTAGTGCAAAGAAAACTTGCACTCACAGACAGGTGAAACAATTCAGAACTTACAGCCCTTGCGACCTTTCCCACAAACTCACTTTAGGTGCTGAATTTCTGAGTCACTCTGGCAATCGCTAAGGTGACTGTTCCTGCTCTCCTCTTGCTTGTGTGCTTGAACATACCAGGACAGAGGTCCCTAATCCCATTTGGCTGTGTAGCTGCATGCTACAGCAGGGCTGGCTCAAAGTGAAAGGAGCCTGTAACTATTAACATTGAGGTAGGTAACAGGAAAGAAAAAGACAGAGACTTGGCCAACGTGTAGGTGTGCTGCTGTTTGGACCTTTGTGTTTGTGACAAAAATCACAATGTGCCCTCCCAGACAGCAGGTCAAGATCTCTCAAAAGCTGGATGAAGACTTTTTTGTAATGATAAAACAGACATTCTTAATAATTGATAGGACATTTATATAGGACCTTTGGTGCCAGCTGAGGGGGGTTAAGTACTGATCACATGCCCCAACCCTGTGGTTCTTCCCCTGTTCTTGCCACATTGCTCAAAACAGCAAATGTAGATAAAGTAAATTATTACTTTGGGGTAAATTGATATAGTACCCTAAACAAGCAGTATAACTCTTTTAATGCAAAACCTGTTACTTTAAAAATATCACAGAACTCTCTTGTAAGTCATTCGCTGATCTCCCAAACTGCCCGCCTGTTAAAAAATTAGTAATCGTTTTGCCATAAGACTCAAAAAATGTTATTTAATGTAAATAGGTGCTGAAATGCCTGGAACTCCTCCATTGCTGGTACAACCCTGAAAGGCTGCAATAGTGCAGAAACCAGAAGATACCCTTTCCACTGCTGCTATATGATCTTATAACTAAAGCTACCACCCCTTGTATTCACTTGTTCTAAGGCAGTCAACTTATATATACACTAGTAACACAATTTGCCAGGGAGAGTATCATTATCCCTATAAATCACACTGCCAACTACATGAGACTTTTGCCTTCATCTGAAGTATTGTCTGTTGCCTATCACAGGAGATACACCCAACACCTTATTTTCCTACTGTATTGGGTTTACATGGCAAGGTTTTGGTAGCGAGGGAGCTGCAGGGATGGATTCTGTGAGAAGACACCAGAAGCTCTCCTCATGTTGGACAGATACAGTTCCAGCCGGCTCCAAGGTGGACCAGCTGCTGGCCAAAGCTGAGCCCACCAGCGATGCTGGTGGCACCTCTGTGATAACATATTTAAGAAAGGGTAAAAATGCTGCGCAGCAGCTGGGAGAGTGAAAACAGCGTGAGAGAAACAACCCTGCAGACACCAAGGTCAGTGAAGAAGGAAGAGGAGGAGGTGCTCCAGGCACCGGAGCAGAGTTTCCCTAGAAGACCGTGGTGATGCAGGTTGTCCTCCTGCAGCCCATGGAGGACTCCATGCCAGAGCAGGTGGATATACCCCGAAGAAAGCTGCAGACTGTGGAGAGCCCAGGCAGGAGCAGGCTCCTGGCAAGAGCTGCAGGCCATGGAGAGGAGCAGCTTTTCTGGCAGGACCTGTGACCCTGTGGGGAACCCATGCTGGAGCAGTCTGTTCCTGAAGGACCCATGCTGGAGCAGTTCTTGAAGAGCTGCAGCCCGTGGGAGAGACCCCATGCTGAAGCAGGGCAACAGCATGAGGAAGAAGGAACAGCAGAGACAAAGCGTTATGAACTGACTGCAACCTGCATTCCACATCCCCCTGTGTTGCTTGGAGGAAGGAGGTAGAAGTGTTGGGAAGGAAGTCGAGCCTGGGAGGAAGTGGGCATGGTGGGAAGATGGTTTTAATTTTGGTTTTTTTTATTTCTCACTATCCTAATGCATTATTAACTGGCAATAAATTAAAATAATCTTCCCCAAGTTGAGTTTGTTTTGCCTGTGACGGTAATTGGTAAATGATCTCCCTGTCTTTATCTCAACCCATGAGCTATTTCATCTTATTTTCTCCTCTCTCCTACTGAGGATGAGGGAGTGAGAGAGAACTGGGTGGGCAGCTGGAGGCCAGCCAAGGTTAACCCACCACACGTACAAAGCACAGAGCTCTCTATGTGCTGGCACCTTTGCCTCCCATTTTGACTATGCTTGAATCAAGACACAAGAGTTGCAATAATGATTTTTACACTTCTTTACAGGACAATGCTCTAAGGTACCTTATTTTGGTACATGCTTTCACATTGATGCAGCAGAGTTTTAACGCTCCAAAAATTTCAACAAAACCAGTAAGATCATTATCTTTAGTGTGTAAAAACTGTGCTTGCAAGCAAGACAAAAGCCTCAGGGCACCACACAGAGTATTAAGTGTGCCACGCAGCCTATTCAACCTATCATGTAACCTGAAGACATACACTCAGATAGTACCCCTCCTGGCTTTTGCTGCAGTATTCCCATAGTAGTAAGTCTGTCAACCATCCACAAGTAATCACAACTGCTAGTAACCCCATCACCGAATAAAGTTTACAACAGAACCTCTATTTCTACAGAGAATGAATACTAAAGAAAACAGTTAGTTACAAAACATGCTTTGAAAATAGACATTCTATACTTGAAATATTTTTCCCTCAAAATTTAAGAGGCAACTTTACTGTTTAAACATAAAGGGTTCTTAGATTTTAACACTTCCCACACACGCATGATGATCCCACTCTTCAGCCGACACATTTGCTTTCATTGTGTTTGATCCCTGCAATACTTATGTTTGAAGGGATAAGAAAAGTTTTCAAAAAGCCAGAATCACTTACTTAATTACCCATTCAGAATCCATGAAGAATCCCAACTTCTCCACAGAGCATTTCTGATCCAACTCTCCCTTCTTCCTATCCTGATTCTCAAGTCTCTCTTTCATATTTAGTTCTCCAATCTGAAAGGATATTTACACTGCCCACAGCCGAAAAACAGCAGCAAGAGATAAGATCCTTCCAAAAATGCCTTGTCTAGTCCTTTCCCATTCTTAATGCCTACAAGCACAAAGACTGGGACACAACCTACTCTAAATTTGAAGCTGCCCAAATACCAACATTCAATATGTGAACTTGGTTTTATCATGTCGATTTCTGATTCGTAGTATGGGTAAAGACATGATTAAGATGAAATTTAGTATGTGCACTGAAAAAGGCAATGCTGTTGAGTGAATACTGCCTACTGGCAGTCTTGTAGCTCTCCAGCTTCTCGAGGTAGTGATGCAAATTCTGTACTTTGGTCAGCAAATTCAAGTGAGTGTATTTCAATTTCAAGCCTCTACACTTGCTTAGTAATCACCACTTGTCTTAGTGCTTACTATTGTATTATCAATGAGGCATTCAAATTATGAAGTGTCTTATGGAAAGTCTGACAACTGAAAGTATCTGCATTATTGATATGGCTCAGTTCCTGTTTTGCTCCTGGTCCCCAAAACATCTACAGGTGACTTATACTGCAGCTCCTTTCAGGAGTAAGTTAACTAATTCCCTTCACAATGAAAGTCAGGTGCTGTTAACATGGTAATTTTCTCTGGACAGACAATACAAATATGAACATGTGTGTCACCTGCAACTATTCACCAATACTATTCCAAGGTCTTAAACTTTCACACCTCCACACACTCTTATGTGTGTGTGTGTACATATATATATGCACACCAGTACATAGTTCAGTAACCTGCCTATAGCATGAAGTCAACTCTTGAAACAAAGGAAAAGAACCTGACAACCCTCCCAAAATGCACACGCACACACACACACAAAATTATTACACTTTAGGACATGGAGGACCCTAAAAATCAAAGCCAAGCTTAAAAACAGCAGGGATGAAGCCCAGCAGCTCCAGAGAAGAAAACACAACAGCAGGATGGGAAGGTCTGACACTGCTGAATCAATTTCAGGAGGATGAGGACATTTTTTCACAGTGAAATTCACCTTAACAGTATGAAGTCTACCAAATGCCAAATCATTTTCTTCCTATTGCAAGGAAGATCTCTTTCATGTCACATCCAGCTTACTCATGTAAAACCAAAGTATAAATAAACTGATTCCTGTATGTGAAACAGCAAATGAGCTGCTCTGTTGGAAGAAATCCAACAGACTGAAGACGCACAGCATAATCTTACCATTTTTGTAGCATGCTTTCGTATATCATGGAAGTCCAGAAACATGTCCACATCACATCCCAGTTTGCCAAAGGTGTTGACTGAAGAGCCAAATGGCTTTACTGTGCTGTCTGGAAAATACGCACGTGTGAAATCCCGAACCAGAGAACAGGCCAGAAATCGGAGCTTGATATTTTCTTCTGTAAGCTGATACTCATTCAGTAGAATGTACATCTGACTGCTTATCTAGTTAAGAAAATAAACATTGTAAAAATACGACACACTTCTATTAACATGTATTTTCAACTACTAAATATCACTGCAATTAGAAGATTTTTTTTTAATCTCAAAGAGGTTTGTTTCACACACAAAAAATGATTTTGACAACTAAAATTAGTAATTTCATCTATTTGTTTCAATGTAGGAGAACCATTCACAAAATTCTAACAGGGGTTACTTTTTTTTTCATAGAAATAAATTGCTTCCTAAGTTGCACATGACCACTTGCAAATCTGAAATGGACATGGTTCATTTTTAATTGAGAGAGATCTAGAAACCTCTACTTACACTGTCTGCATGACAAAGCTTTTCAGTAAGCTCTTTCACTGGAATGTGAGACTGAGGAGAGAGGCGAACTGTTGTCTCTTCAGCAGCTTGACTCACTGGGTTTTTCAGTGTGAAAGTAAAAAGTCTAGATTTAAATGGGACAACATGATGCTGTGCAGCACTTGGGATTCCAATAGCATCCTGCAATGAGGCTACACTGTTTTTTTCCGAAAATTCTATTAAAGCATGGATACCCTGAAACATTAAGAATGGAAATAGACAGGGTTAGATAAATGCATACAAGCCTTGAACTGACGGTACTGCTATTATTCAGATGTTCCTCAGAGTATTGAGACAGCTTAATATGACAGTCCTGAAGCTGAATGCTAGGTTCTGTACCTTAACACTTTTCAGACACTTTTTCACAAGAGGTCAAAAATATTAAGATATGCTATTCTTTGCAGTAAGCACTAAACATAAAAGTTCTAAAATCTATTTATCTTCACAACCATAATGCTCAAGAAACACATAAAGACTTAGCTTTATTGTTAGAACAATAAACAGTGCTATGTAAAAGTTTCAAAGATTTAGTGCAAAACAGGTTGCTAACTATCACTTAGAGGTGTTGCTTAGCTGATTTATGAGTAAAAATCTGTTGCCCAGCAACTTGCAAACATTAACAAAGATAAAAATGAATTTAATATGCTAATTATATATAATTTGCTTAACTTGCATGAGGCCTTGACCAAATACTGGTATTTCACTTTGTCTAAGTCTAGATTTTAGTTTACATTGTTAATTACTTACACGATTTTCAAAAAAGAAATGACTCTTAATGCTGCCATGACTCGATAAATACTGCAGTAACTTTTTTTCATTAAGTTTTGGTGGGCACTTAATTAAAACAGTCCGTTCTGCTTGCTCCGATCGTTCTGTTTGGACCTCAGTGAATGTCTTCTTTCTGGTATTGACTTCAGCATCTGTGAGAAGAAGTGAGCATCAAGGCTTTTCTATATAAACAGAAAGATTTAAAACTGATTTTAGGACACTTAATCTCTTCCCCTGGATTGAACAACTGAACAAAGGTTTGTCCTGGCTCTCTAAGAGGGTTACAGCAAAAGAGAAAACAATCAAGAATAAATGAAAGACATAAACATCAGTGTATTTCTCTCACAAATGCATACATTTGTAAGGAATAGCAAATGGTGGAAGAAAACAATACTGACTCCCCTTGATGCCACAGGAAGCTTAATGATACAAGGCATCTTTGCTCTTCTTTGATTGCTGTTCACCATCAAAAAACTCAGCACAGTCAGACTCTACATACGAGTCTGGAAATACCAGCAAGGATATGAGGCAGAGCTAGCTGCACTGAAAAGATAATCTCTCTCAGCTACCACAAAACCAGCACTTTCACCTTCGGAACAATTCAACACTTGCTTATTTTTACAACTCATCTCCTTCTTTTACAGTAAACTCCTACTCAAAATTTTCATTTAATACTATACTTTCATCTGCTCTACTACAATAAACCCACAGATCAGTCATATCTCACCACACTACTGGCAATCTATATTGTTGCTGACAGCCTACAGAATTAACATGGAAATGAGACATGCTGGAACATCCAGAAACACAGTTTTTTTCTTGATTGCACATAGGCAAAGGGCCCTGTCCCAAACTTGAAATCATAATCAGTTCCTTGCCTAAGTCTCAAACTATTCCATGGACCACATCACATTACCAGAGCCTGTGAAGCTGCTACTTGTTAATACTGCCATTTGTAATTGAGATTGGGAAGCTGGAGAACATGCAGTTATTTCTCTGCAGCTACCGTCTGCTACAGAAAGGTTCAACACAACTCTTTATTCTATGTTTTTGATTTTGAGGAACCCACGAGATATTGCGGCCTCAAGAAAATCTTAACTATCATCTAATGACACTTGTTAGTATTTATTATTATTTTTAAGCAATCTTTTATTTTAAAAATTTTATTGAGCTGTCACACAGGCTTGTAAATAACAACCAAAGTAGTTGATTCAATAGCTTAGTTTTATATAGCATTTTTCATCAGAAAACTAAAGCAGCACTTTATGAAGATGATAAATATCCTATTTTCCATAGGAGCAGAGAAGTGTGAAGTGACTAAGATGCAGAAGGGACAAGTCCCATGGACAAGTGACACAATCAGGAGATGAACCCAGATCTTCTCACTCCCACAGCCCTCTGCATTAAAGCCAGAGTGGCTATGTGATTCTTGCCTGATTTACTAGCCGTATATGCTTAGTTACTATACCAAAAGATGTGCTCTGACACCTCTTCCCAGCTCTGGTGTCATTTGCACAGTCTGAGCATAGCACAGATGCAGATGATCACATCCAAATGGTGGCTGTAAGCATTTTTAAATGCATGAGAGGCCATCCGCTTTGCTTTCTTCCCCTGTTCCATTCAACATTTCCAGTTAGTGAGAGTTGCACAGTTATTTTAAACAGGTATACACCAGCACTGCTGCTGGAAGGAACAGCCCCATCTTCCACATGGTGCTCGTATGTATTCTAATACTGCCCTCTGTGTGCTGATGCTAATGCAGCATTCACATAGCCACGCAGCAAACCAGGTAAGGCTAATGATCAAATCTATACACCAAAACAAGAATGATTAACTGAAATCTGGAAGTGTTCCTTAATCGAATTTGCTGCATGTTTGTTAGTACAAGGATGTGAACAGCAAAAGAGTTCGTTTTGTGAAACTGTGCTAATACGGCCTGACCTGCTCCTTTCTTTTCAAAAAGGTTGCTATCTAATGTCTTCCAAGTGCTGAAACACGAACATAAGTAGAAGCACAGGCCTCAGGCTCACAAATGCATGAACTCTAAGTTACACGCTACATCCAAGTTACAGCACATCAACAGCGGACAGTCCTTGCTAGTTCTTGGCTTCTACTAAAGACATCGCATCAAACGTTCCCTGTGCCTTTTCAAGGGCATCTCTCGGGAATAACCACTGGCACCTCATCTACCTCTACCTAATACCGACGTTTAATAAACCAAGTCCTAGACAATGACAGCGGATTCCGGCCTCCTGGAATGCTCCCTGGCGCTACGGCCGGGAGAGCACAGGCCGACCCCGCTGCCGTCGGGAGGACCCCGGCGGCGGCTCCTCGGGACCTGAGGAGCTCCTCACCCCCGGGACGCCGGTAATGCCCTGGCGCCGCTCCCGGAGCCGAACCGCCGCCCGCAAACGCGGCAGGCGGCCACTCCACTCCCCACGCCCTCGCCTGACCTCATCGCCCCCCCGGGAGAAACAGCCGGGCCGCCCCGGCCCCACACGGCAGCCAGGCCCCGAGGGGAACGCGGCGCGGCCCGGCGACCCCTACCTTCGCCCGCCTCTTCGGCGCCGGCTGCCTGCGGCGCCCTCTGCACCGCGGCGCCGGAG
>VYZV01038438.1:335189-345928 GCA_013401275.1 Pandion haliaetus | reverse complement strand
CATTGGCTCTGATTTTATTCCTCGGGGAGCTTTTGGGAAGGTGTACTTAGCCCAAGATAGAGAAACCAAGAAACGAATGGCATGCAAACTGGTATGTTAGTTCAGTAGTTTCATCTCCGAGCAAATATTGTACAACAGTATATACAGTATATTTTCAAATATGTCTGCATCAAATTCCATTGTTAGGCTCATGATCATCTTGGTTTTGTTGGCCTACACAAGGTAGGAAAAATCCACGTTTTTAACTGTTAACTTGTTTTAATTTTTTGGCTCTGAGACTGCAAAAGTTTCAGCATTGTGAAAGTATCTGGAAGTACGTGTAACTGCCATGTGGGCAGGCCTGCTGTGGTGTGGGGGTAGAAGAATTTCTACTTGTCCTGCTGTACTCACGGTGGTAAAATATCAGCATGAGATCACACCCCTGCTGAAGTTGATAGCAAAACCCTGTTGCTGCAGATGGTTTTAGGATCTCGTCCCTTAAATGTGGTCTTCAGTTATAAGTTTTCTTTACTCCAGTGCCATTAATATCCCTAAGAGCTCAGCTTAAGTGCAACTCTCATTGTGTTTTGGGCACTGACTGAGCATAAGGTTGTGAGATGTCTCAAGAAAACTGCTGAGCACCTCCTTATTTTTATACGTGCCAACATTTCAACTTTACCTTTCACCATACTGTTCTGAACTGAACAGTAAATACTTAGGGCCGGTAAAAGCTCAGCTGGGACATTACTCTATATCCCCCAGCTTGTGAATAAAGCATGTGCATTACTTCTCTATGTGAAGGAGTTGGGAAGGCTGTTGTATGTCCTTCCCTTACAGTCAGTGTATCCACATGGGGACAGATTGTTTGCCACTCCTGCATAACCCATTGCATAATTAAAGCTTCCTAATATTTCTGAAAATACAAAGAGTATTTGTCATTGCAGTAAAATATTAGCCTCTTATTTGGTTCACAGCCACAAGTCTGAGGGAAGGAGAATAAAAAGAGCAGTAGTAGCCTTTCCATGTCTAAGCAAACACTGCTTTTTATTGTCTTAGCAATCTGCTATCAGGACTTTTTTAAAGAAATACAGTGCTGCTGGTTGCTCGCTTTAAAGCAGGTTTCATTTCTTGTAAGCCATAAATCAGTGCTAATAAGGATTGAATCGAGGTCAGTAATGGTCCTGACCATAATTAGTCTGTAGACTGTGCTGAGCACTGCAAGCACTGATCCACGTGTCAGACGGGTGTATAGTTCTGGTAGAGCAGATGAGACTGCACAAAACTAAAGGAAAAAGCAGCAGAATTTTTATCTCCTTCACCAGGAAGTTTGCATAGAGCTTTTGCGTAACCACTGGATTTTGACAGGAATAACTCTTGCTACATTGCTTTTTCTGGAAGATTGCACTTTTTATTTGGGCATGATTCCAAAAACTCTCTCAACTTTAAATTGGAAAGGAAGAACAAGTCACAGGATCAAAATAAAGCTCTGTATTTTAACAAGTGTATAGGAATGCTTTGCTTCCTTCTTACAGTTTAATCTGTAGGATAACTAGTGTTAGTACAGATAACATTTTTTGAGCTGCTTTTCTGCGGTTTTGTTTCAATGTCCTAGGTCCCAGTGGAACAGTTCAAACCGTCAGATGTTGAAATACAGGCATGTTTCCGTCACGAAAACATTGCTGAATTATACGGTGCTATTTTGTGGGATGAGACGATCCATCTCTTTATGGAAGCTGGAGAGGGAGGATCTGTCATGGAAAAGCTGGAGAGTTGTGGTCCTATGAGAGAATTTGAAATCATTTGGGTGACAAAGCATATTCTGAAAGGACTTGACTTTCTCCACTCCAAGAGGATTATCCACCATGATATCAAACGTATGTGTATGGGATTGCTTGGGGTGCTTTCTGGTCCAAACTGGGCTGGGGCTCCAGTGGAGAGCCTGGGACTGAGCTGGGGTGCATAGCTTCACATCTCTGGGAGGGAGAGATGGATGGATAATGCTCAACAAATGACAAGGTCGGGTTCTGGAGATAATTGTTATTTACACTATTTATTAATTCACTTCAGTGGAGAGGATGATTCGAAAGTCATAGTTCCTTTGCCTTTCTTGAGCAACTCAAATTGAAATAAAAACCTAAAGAAAATGAGTGAAATTATCAGTCTGTGTTAAACCAGAAGTTTCCCTCTTTCCATGTAAATTCATCCTGAGTGCTTCTGTGCCCACCTTCTGCTTGCACCTTCTTTTAGGTTTTATGTTTCTGCACGGCTGTTTTTCAGTTCGAGACAGTTTAGAACTAAATACATAATTTGTACTGTTTTTTTCTTTCAACAATTACTGCAAATTTTACTATATATTTGCTTTTAAAAAGCTCTGGGTATTAACATATATAAATATTCAAAACATATTGATATTAAACCTAAATTAAATACATTAGTATTAAATTGCTTTAAAATTTAATTTTTAATGCATTACATTTAATTTAATATTAAATACTGTTTCTCCCAGCACCACCTGCCCCTGCAGACAGGTAAATTCTGCCTTTCTGGTAACAGTGCTTCTAATGAAGGTATCTCTTCTGTGAGTTAATTTTTTGCTAAACTTCAGGGCTTAAAACAGAAATATTCAAACTGAAGTGTTACAATAAATAATTGACAAAGATAGCTATGAGGAATTGCTAGATTTTTATCTCTGTTTTGCATTACTTTTAGTTAATGTGGGTCAGTACTTTAGATGTAAACCTTTGAGATTCTGACAACTATAAAACTGCTTAAATTTTCCCGTAGTTGTGCTTTCTCACTTGTAGTAAGAGTCTTTCCTATGGGTTTATTGTAATTGACAGTAACAATGACATTCATTAAAAGGTTTAAAAACCAAACCAGCCAAAACCCAACCTACTACATCTACACAGTGGATAGGAGAACTGTCCCGTTGTGAATGTGGTGGATGTGAGCATGTTTTGCTTTTTCCAGCCTTTTTCTGTGTTACTGGATGCAGGGCAGCAGCTGAGGCAGAGGTGCCTGGGTGCAAACCCCTGCCACGCTCCTGCCTGCAGGGAGCTGTTTTGTTCAAGGGGGTGAGCTGGGTAACCCTTGCCCTTAATGGCAGCCAAACCCACCACCTGGTGAGGCAGCCACTGCTTGAGGGAGATGAGGTCTGTGTTTGCCCTCAACAGGTGGAATCGATAGAAAAGGCTGTTTCCCAAACATCTCTGATTTCATCCTTACTGCATTTTGAGTCTCTGTCCTGCTGATGCAGGAGGTGATGGATTTTACTGAAGGGAAGACTGCCCTGAGCCAGGAAGAGGAGGAGGACTTTCTGTTGGCTCTTAGGAGCAGCTCAGTGCTACCACTCACTTTAACCTTTGGTTGGAAAGCGGTTATATCTAAGTTTATTTGGTGGGGGAAACTTTAGTCCAAAACCAGCCGAAGCTGGGGCTGGGTGCAATCCCAAACAGGCAGCAGAGCTTGCTGCACTGTGGCAGAGTAGCCCTCTGCACTGTCCTTTATGTGGTGAATAAAATTCGTATCTTCAAAGGTATCTCAAAAATTACACCTTTATTTCTGTAGTTGTGTAGCACTGGTTAGGAGGCAGGTATGTGAAGGATTGCTTCAGGAACCAGTACTGCTGAAATCAAGCCTGTGCCTTCCCACTGGGTGGTTATGGTGGGCACTGTCCGGATGGAAAACGACCCACAGTTTCCTCTGGGTGAAAATGTTTCTGTTGTGTAACTTGGAGACTTCATTTGTTCCTGTCCTCTGAAACAGCAAACAAGAATATCTCAAGGCTTACACAAAGCACTACCTACATGAATATTTGATCAGAAATACAACTGCAAAGAAAGCCCTCTGAGCACAAAGTTGTGCCTTAGGCAGAGTTTTATGAAGGAAAGTGAATTAAGCTCCTAGATTTTGCGGTAATTTGGTGGGAGTTTGGAAATCCCTGTCTTGTATTACTTTTGCAGCCAGTCTGTCCTCTGTCGTCATGCTGAGCCGCTGTCGCTGACTGCTGCAGGAGACTGATGTGGCTGCTGTGGAGGGGCCTTGGTTCCTCTCTGCTTCTGTCTTCATTTAAATTGTTAGTGTAGAGAAACCACTTGGTGACAAACAGTTATGTTGTTTATAGCCAGACCTGCACAGCATGCTCTCCACCTTGGAGACCATTAAACGTCTTCAGACCAAGCCTTGCTGCACTGAGATGCCTACCAGTCTTCCACCTTCCTCCCTTACCCTCAGCCATTTTTTCTCTCTCTCTCTTTTTTTTTTTTTAAGCTAGGAAATTCTCCAAACGTTGATTCTTTTATGTAAACCAGTCTAGGTTGATTTTTAAGATATGATTTAAAATTGGACCCAGTCACTAACAGACCATTTTCACTAGAAGTACTGTGTTGTCTATAGAAACTGGTTGTGCTAATCTCCCTTGTCAGGCTAATATCCAAATGAAACTGGCACACTGCAAAATAAATGCCTAACATGCTGGAAACTTAAACGTTGCCATTTTTGTTTTTCTTTTAGCAAGCAACATTGTCTTTATGTCAACTAAGGCTGTTTTGGTGGATTTTGGCCTAAGTGTTCAAATGACTGAAGACATTTACTATCCCAAAGACCTTAGAGGAACAGAGGTAAGAAGCTGGAGGGACAAAAGTTCTTATATTACTCCCATGGTTGTGATACTTAGGCTCAAATTTGGAGCTTGAGGGTAGAAGCTTGGGAAAAATATTTTTATAATAACTTATCAGAAAGTTACAAACATTCATGTAATCTCAATTATATTTTTATTTTCAACTTGCTGAACAGGGAATCAGGTGTTAGACTTTGAAAGCCGTGTCACCTTCTCTGCAGTCCCATTTCTTAGCAATTATTAAATCTGAAGTCAAAGAGAAATAGGGGTTCACTGAAGTCAAACAAAGGAACAGTACTCCGAGGACGGTTGTTTGCAGTGGATCAGCTGCTGGTCAGAGACACTTCAGACAGGAATTTGTTCTTTGCTCTAGCAAGGATTTCTTTTGAGATACCATTTATGGACTGGGGTGACCCACTCAACACAGTAGTTTGACTCCTCCTTTGAAACTGCAGAAATTACAGACCTCTGTTTCACTGTCTTTCTAGTCAGGGGAGTTAAGAGCTTACAAAGCTTACTGTACTGCAAGCAACATGCTTTCTGGCATTTGATGTATGTGCTTTGTGAGGTTTTTATTTTGGTTTGGTTTGGGGTTTTTTGTTTGTTTAAGGGGGTTTTGTGTGTTGTTAATGAGAATAAGAAAAATGGTGGGAATGAGTTGGAAGCCCTAGCAGGGTATTTCCCAAGGATGGAGGTGTGTGTAAAAAGGAAATTTCCAAGTTTGTGGAGTGGACTGGCAATGATCCACTCCTGGCTGTTAGAGGACAGGCCAAGTTCATGTTGGTAGCAACTGTGGAAAAACACTTAATTCTTCATTTAGTAGGAAGAAAATTATTCCACACTGTTGAGCACCTGCAGTCACGTCCTCAGAAAGTGGATAGTTCCCACAACCCTGAAACATGGCAGTGCTTGGTGTTGGCTGTCTCAGGGGAAAGGTAGCGAGTCCTCGGAACTAGCAATCCTGCTATTCTGCCGGAGCATCGCAGGCCAGAAGTAAAGTCGCACAGAGGGCGCTGGGAAAGGAGATTTTCAAATACCAGTCAAAGACTTAAAGGAACATCATGAATGCTAGTCTATAGGTTTTTCTGCTCACAGTCTTCCTCCCAGGCATCTTCCTCTCCACAATGCCTGTGTTCAGCCTTGTGGGTTGCCTAATCCAGTCGCCCACAAATGTCTTCTGTAGTCTTTGATAGCACTGGCTTTCTTGATTTTTTTCAAAGTAAGATCTGGACTCCAAAGTCCTCCTGAGTTTTGCACCCTCCATTGCGCAGCCTTAAGAAGTGGTGCAGTTGTCCAGGAGTGCTCTTTCTTCACATGGTTGTGCAACCCCTTGTTTGGGCTCTATCGCTGCCATGCAGCATCATGCCTGTGAACTGGATGGTTTCTCTTATGTCTGATATTGGTAGGGACTTGTGTCCATGAAGGAAGTGGCAGTTGGAGTTATCTTTCTCCTGTGCATGTTCTCCTCTGGGGGTTTAGATTTTTTATTTGCTTCTGTAGCACAGAAAGTCTGAATGTAGTGAATCTGCTTTGTGTTTATGAAAATGAATAGTTGCATTTCTGGGCAGAATGATTGGAAGGTAGTTAAATTTTGTTTAGTTGGTGTAGCGTGAAAAACCTGTGTTTCTGAACTGTGTGTACAAGGCATGCAGCACAATACACCATGGTTGTGATGAAACTGCTCTGGGGGAAATACTTTTTCTAGGCATTTGCTACACTTCATGTTACGCTTCTGTCACTTAAAATATGTAAGCTTCAGTTACAACCATTTGAGGGGAGGAAAAATTTGTCTGCTGAGGTTTATTGAATGTGGAAGGTGTGATTCATTTGCACAAATGCTAAAGTATAACTAGCACAGCATGAAGAAAAGGACTGGTTTTTAGTTGAGTTGTATCTCTGGTCTGACTGGTAGATGTGTGCCAGCCCAGCAGTAGGAGGGAGTCAGAATGGGAAGGTATCTGGGCTTGGGCTGCCTACTTTGGTGACAAGAGTCTTAGGCCAGTCTAAATCAGTCTGAAATCACAGCTTTGGTGCACATCTCATTTTTACTTTTTGTCCCTGTGCAATGGTCAAGGTGCCTCTTGACCATTTTCACACTTGGATTTTTTCACACTTGGGCTATAACTGCAGACAGGTTCTTGTTCCAGCATCCTTTTTTCCTCGGGAAGGCAGTTGCTTTTTGTTTATATAGACATCACTCAAGTCACACTGTATTTGCTAATCACTTTTTTTAAAAAAAGTAGAAATTCTGTTCTTTGCTCCTTATGAGACTTAAAGGTAGTGGTTGCGGATGCACTTACTCTATCGTAGCCCAGAGGAAAGCAATGGGTAGGAGTAAGTAGCAGCTGTAGACGCCTGCTGAACCTTTGCACATGCTTCCGATTTGAAGCTCTGTTTGCAGATATGGTATGTGATTTACTGGGAAATATTCCTTGGAATTTGCGTGAGCCCTACAGCCTTTCTCAATCTGTGGTAATAAGTGGTCAAACCATGTGGTGATGACTTAACTTCCTGCTCTTGTGTCAGTTAATGGCTTTTAATGTGATTCTTTGTGGCAGGATGACTTGAACTAATTAAAGTTCTGTTTGGCTCCTTTAGAGGGAAATCGTGTGAGGGAAAAGTAGAAACCAGAAGCAAATAGGGCGGCTTGCTAACCTAGCGTGTTGTGGGCTGTGCCCACGTTGTGTTGAAACCTACCCCCTCGGCCGGTGGCGGTGGCAGAGCTGTGCAGGCAGCTCTGCCAGCTGCGGGGTGTGCCTCCTGCATCCTGCTCATCTGGTTCTCCTCCGGCTGCGCTCCCAGCTGCCTGGAGCTTCCTGCCAGATACTTCTTCAGGGTCTTGACAAATCCGAACTTTTCAGTGAAATGTTTGGATGGAAACTGTATTTTGTTTTAGACAAGATTAGAATTTTTGGTTTAAAAAAAAAAGGATGGAAGAGGGATGCTTGCCTTAATAGCTGCCCTGGGAGTAACCTGGCAGAAAGGGCACGCAGCAGGATTTAAGAGACCTGGCTTTTAATTTATGCATTGCCTTAGACTTGGTTTGTTCCTCACCATCCCATTTCTTAGGATAATGCCCCAACATGCAGGTTATTGGATAAGGGGTGGAGAGGAAAAGAGTAAGGAAGACAGGAAGGTATATATCTCTCAGTTCTGCCCAGAAGAGTTGTATAGTATCCAATGTAACAGGGATTTGAAGAGTGGACTCATACCCCCAGCTGGGTGGCTAGCAGTGGGGGTCGCCCTCTCTCTTTAGCCTAGCGTATGCCCATGTCATGGGAGCAGTCCCAGCAGTACCCCACAAAACAAACTGGCAATTCAGGCTACCTGCTTTTGCTGTGGAGGGATGAGGTTCCTGCTATCCAGCTGAATGAAGCAGAGCCATAGCTTGAACCTCAGCCTCTCACAGCTCAGCTAAGTCCCATAGCCACTGAGCTGTGGTGTGTCTGGGGAGGGTAAACCTGGAATATGACTTTGTCCAGGTGCCAGACCAGAAAATCGCTGTGATTGTGGCAATGGTTGAAGCAGAAAAATCTTATTCCCCAGATGGTGCTTGGTCTTTAGGCTGCAGGTACTAGTGGGATGCATTCCTTCAGGGGGGAGTTTCTCAGACCACAAAATGTAATGATTCATCTTTGCTTGTTGTTTTCCCCTATTGATTAATCTTTTTTTGACTATTCTTCATAGATTTACATGAGCCCTGAAGTTATCCTCTGCAGAGGCCACACAACAAAAGCAGACATCTACAGCATGGGAGCTACTATTATTCATATGCAAACCGGAATCCCGCCCTGGGTGAACAGATATCCACGTTCTGCATATCCATCCTACCTCTATATTGTAAGTGGCCTTAGCAAAGCTATAGCTCAGTTTCAGTTGAAGGTTTTCCTGCGCTCTTGTTGGGAGAGCTCCAGTCATATAAGAACTATCAAAATATTTGTCAGAGAGATGATATCATCCTTTTTGCTTCGGGGGAGGGAGGGAAGAAGTGGGTTTTGATCATTTAGGGGAAGACAGAGACTGAGGTAGAGTCATCTCTGTGGTTTGTGTTACAATTTCTAGGCCTTGAGTTTACTGCAAGGACAGGGTTAGAACAGCATGAAACTTGATTGAAACAAGCCCATTTGTCTTCTACTTGTCTGTTTTGCTTCAAAGTTGCAGACAATAACTGGAGCCTGGCAAATTTGATTCTCTGGTTCTTCCAGTGTGGTACAGAAATCTGGTGAATTTGCATTGCACCAGATTTTAGGCTTGCTTGGACTTGCTTTGAGTTTTTAAATTTATGATAAAATCTGATTTTAAAAGGGTGGATTTTGTGCAGTTACATGTTCTGTTCTCATTGATCAGCCCAGCTTAGGGAGGTGATGAGTTTTAAGTGGGGAATTCCCAGACCACTCATGTGGTTATCTGTGACTTCCTCTTCCATTGTTTTTGGAATAACTGTTTCAGTGGACTTTTTTTATTCCAACAGATACACAAGCAAGCTCCCCCCTTAGAAGACATTGCTGAAGACTGCAGCAGTTCCATGAGAGAGTTGCTAGAAGCAGCTCTAGAAAGGAATCCCAATCATAGGCTGTCTGCAGCAGACTTACTGAAACACGAAGCCTTACACCCACCGCCAGAAGAGCAGCCTCGGTGCCAAAGTCTGGATTCGGCATTGTTTGAAAGGAAAAGACTGCTTGCAAGGAAGGAGCTGCAGTTGCCAGAAAACATTACAGGTAATGACATCAGGCTTACTTATCTTGCACTCTGTAGATTTTACTTTGTGTCAAAGCTTGATTTGAGTGAGTGTTTAGAAACAAACAAAACTCAAAAAGCTTCTGGAAAGAGAGGAGTAAAAATCCCAATCAGATGAGATCAGACCCAGAGCTCATTAAGTGTTATGTAAAACGCCCATTGACTTCAACAGGGGAAGAACTTAGCCTGAATTCTGCAGCTCCGGAAGGGCTGGCTCATGAAAAATCCCTGGTAATCATTCATGGCACTTCATGAAGTATAGGTTGCTGTCCCAAATTGCCTTAATTTGCCACAGTACTACAGATGTTTTACTGATACTAGCGATTTGTTAACAACAGAAAAGGTCCAATGACAACCACCATCACCAAATGCAACACTTTTTGCCTCCTTAAAGGAAAAGGCAGACAAAACCATGACTATAATGTTGCTGAGTGTCAGCAGTACAAGCCCTTTATTTTAAAAACAAAAAGACTATAGGATAGAACACAGTTTCTCTTGTGCATTAATAAGTGCTTTACGAAGGATAACACATGAACCAGTTAGGAAACTCAGTAGGTCCTCAGATAATATCAAGACCAAGAGAGATTTAGTGCCAGCAACTTGCTAACAGGCTTCAAAATGCCTTTCTTCTACTTCTAAAATATTTTAGGAGGGTCCTGACAAAAGGCATTTAAAAACTTGCCCCAGACAAGTGGTTTATTTGATTGTGATAAGTATTTGAAAAGATACCTACAAAGCTTTGGGTGCTGTAATGCATAATTGTTGCAACAAATCCACTTAACGTTTAAATCAATCACAGCCTTTGCATCTAGAATGGCATTAATCCTTCTGGGTTTTGCCTTGTGGGTGCGTAATCCTTTGACTTGCTCAGGCCATCTGAATTAGTTCTTTTGAAGATGAAAAAATATTTGACCATTAAACTGGAACTTCAGTTTAGGAGCATGAGGTTCCATAACACTCATTATACAAGTATTCAGGGGGGTTCTGCCATTGCAAACCAGATGTGGTTTCTTCAGACCTTGATTTAAAGGAAAAAAAAAAAAAATCTGAGACCAATGGTCCCATATTTGTTCTGTATTGTCACACCCAGAGACACAAAGAGGATGTCATCTGTTTAGATGAAAATTCCCCTGTAATGAAGGGGAATTCTCAGCTGGCAGAAAGTTAGCAGGTTTTTTTCTTGCACCAAAATCTCCTTTAGCGTTATGGTTCAGATGATGAGGAAGCTCTGCCTAGCTGTCCCAGCTGATGGAGGTCTTCTTTGAAATAGTTGAACACACTTGCTGTTTTCAGTAGCAAACTGCTTACCTTTCTTTTCCCTAGAATTGTGGGTTGATTTGTTTCCTTTTATTTTATTTTTATATGAGGTTTATGTTATATTGTCCCTAAAAATGAAGCTTTCTAA
>VYZV01038438.1:309289-334854 GCA_013401275.1 Pandion haliaetus | reverse complement strand
CATCAGGCTTACTTATCTTGCACTCTGTAGATTTTACTTTGTGTCAAAGCTTGATTTGAGTGAGTGTTTAGAAACAAACAAAACTCAAAAAGCTTCTGGAAAGAGAGGAGTAAAAATCCCAATCAGATGAGATCAGACCCAGAGCTCATTAAGTGTTATGTAAAACGCCCATTGACTTCAACAGGGGAAGAACTTAGCCTGAATTCTGCAGCTCCGGAAGGGCTGGCTCATGAAAAATCCCTGGTAATCATTCATGGCACTTCATGAAGTATAGGTTGCTGTCCCAAATTGCCTTAATTTGCCACAGTACTACAGATGTTTTACTGATACTAGCGATTTGTTAACAACAGAAAAGGTCCAATGACAACCACCATCACCAAATGCAACACTTTTTGCCTCCTTAAAGGAAAAGGCAGACAAAACCATGACTATAATGTTGCTGAGTGTCAGCAGTACAAGCCCTTTATTTTAAAAACAAAAAGACTATAGGATAGAACACAGTTTCTCTTGTGCATTAATAAGTGCTTTACGAAGGATAACACATGAACCAGTTAGGAAACTCAGTAGGTCCTCAGATAATATCAAGACCAAGAGAGATTTAGTGCCAGCAACTTGCTAACAGGCTTCAAAATGCCTTTCTTCTACTTCTAAAATATTTTAGGAGGGTCCTGACAAAAGGCATTTAAAAACTTGCCCCAGACAAGTGGTTTATTTGATTGTGATAAGTATTTGAAAAGATACCTACAAAGCTTTGGGTGCTGTAATGCATAATTGTTGCAACAAATCCACTTAACGTTTAAATCAATCACAGCCTTTGCATCTAGAATGGCATTAATCCTTCTGGGTTTTGCCTTGTGGGTGCGTAATCCTTTGACTTGCTCAGGCCATCTGAATTAGTTCTTTTGAAGATGAAAAAATATTTGACCATTAAACTGGAACTTCAGTTTAGGAGCATGAGGTTCCATAACACTCATTATACAAGTATTCAGGGGGGTTCTGCCATTGCAAACCAGANCCCAGAGACACAAAGAGGATGTCATCTGTTTAGATGAAAATTCCCCTGTAATGAAGGGGAATTCTCAGCTGGCAGAAAGTTAGCAGGTTTTTTTCTTGCACCAAAATCTCCTTTAGCGTTATGGTTCAGATGATGAGGAAGCTCTGCCTAGCTGTCCCAGCTGATGGAGGTCTTCTTTGAAATAGTTTANATTTGTTCTGTATTGTCACACCCAGAGACACAAAGAGGATGTCATCTGTTTAGATGAAAATTCCCCTGTAATGAAGGGGAATTCTCAGCTGGCAGAAAGTTAGCAGGTTTTTTTCTTGCACCAAAATCTCCTTTAGCGTTATGGTTCAGATGATGAGGAAGCTCTGCCTAGCTGTCCCAGCTGATGGAGGTCTTCTTTGAAATAGTTGAACACACTTGCTGTTTTCAGTAGCAAACTGCTTACCTTTCTTTTCCCTAGAATTGTGGGTTGATTTGTTTCCTTTTATTTTATTTTTATATGAGGTTTATGTTATATTGTCCCTAAAAATGAAGCTTTCTAAACCGAAGATAAGTAAAAGCAAATATTAGGCCAATTATTCCAGTAATGTCTACAACCATGAAACTGAACTAATGTAGCTATTTGTGCAATAATGACATGCTTGTCTCTTTCCCTTTTAGATTCCTCATTGTGTACTGGGAGCATGGAAGAGTCGGACCTGCTAAAGAGGCAAAGATCACTCTACATAGATCTTGGAGCTCTAGCTGGTTACTTTAATATTGTTAGGGGACCACCAGCCTTAGAATATGACTGACTCAGTTACATTTTATGTCAGCAGGTCAGGAGTGGACCTCTACCTCTTAAAACTTGATTTTAAGACTTGATTTTCAAATTTGTACATAAAAATATTGCCATTGTAGGCTGTCAAATGTGAATAGTGTTTAATTGCACAGATGATTAAGCTAAACCCTTAGGGGCTCTGATAAGCTGATCCTAAGCAACGATATTTGTGTGTCTGCTGGTTGACCAACAAGAAGATGGCAAAAAGAACACTGCTGGGAATGTCTTAATCCGGGATATCCTCCTGTGCTGGGCCTTGCACTTTTATAAAACTTGTAATATATGCTTGCAAATACTGCCATGAAAAAAAAATAATTGAGCATGTGGGCTGTAAGATTCAGTCTCTCTGAGTTGTCCTTAGAGAAAACCTTAAAAAAAAAAAAAAAAGTCCTTGATTTAACCCATCAAAGACTGGTTCAGTCTTGTTCTGTCTTTGAGAGTTGGCCAGTCTCTGGTCATTCTTAATGGAAATCAGGACTTCTTTAAGCTGAGCTAATTTCTAACAGCTATCTGTAGCTAAAACATCACTTGGTTACAGATGTGTTTTAACTTTGCATCTTTCCTGGGCTGTCAGAGCTAAGCAGGGCACTGTCCCCATTCTCTGTGGGTAGAGGGAATCCTTCACTGGCTGTATCAGTTAGCTTTGGGAATAGCACAGCAAGCCAGCCCTGACAAAGCACGACAGTGATTCCACCTGCTTCCTGTGTTACAGCTACTGCAAGGTTATATTGGGTAGTTTTCAAGGGTAGATCAAATGTTGTTACTCCCTATTGGTAACAGTGAGCAGGCTCCAGACTCTTGCTTTTTAATACTTTAAAATTGTACATGTGTATAATTGCCGTGAGTGCTATGGTTTGGAAAGCATGTCATTAGTGACAAGCCATGTTTATGTTCCTATGGAAATGGAATTATATTGTTCTTGCTGTGCCTCATACATTTGAAACATGATGTTTTGGATGATAGTAAAACTATGTAAACTGCATAGTTCTGTACATCCCATGGGATGAGAACGTAAACTTTTATAAAACCCTCTTTGATGCTTAGGATGACTCTTTATAAGCATTTGTGTTAAAATGGCATACTATGTATGTTGTATACTGAATCTTTTCTGAAGCACAGTCTCTTTTTCATATGTCTATTATTTAATGCTGCTCCTATCTAACACATGATCTTAAACAGATGATTTCTAGTTTGATACTGATATGGTCAAATGAATAAATCCAGCTCAGTGCCTTGTGATGTGTTCACTTTGTTATTTCATCTTTGCAAACAGCATGGGGCTGTGACTGTATTTGGGACAACCTCCCCTACCATGGCCCAGGTACACCACATGCATTGTTCCACTTACTGGGGAGTTGCGTGAAGGTCCTTGTTGATGGATTTTGGGCTCTGGTAACAGACAATGAGTGTTTCTGACAAAATCTTATTCTTAAACCCCAACACTTCTGGACTGCCTGGATGTTGCCCAGTGGTTGTGTACAACATGCAGCGCTTCACTCCTGATGTTAATTGCTGCAAAAAATCCTGCTGGGAATAACCCACCTGCTCCAGTAGTTTGTGCAAAATCTCTAGATGACTAGTTGCTTTGAGGAGAGCTGTGTAGGGAACCCTCTTCATGTTTACACTGGCTGTAGTGATCAGGATATTTGGGGATCAGGCTTTCAGTGTAGCTGACTTAAAGAAAACATGACCTAATGATTTCGATGCTCACCTTTGCCTTGAGAGACCTGGGTTCAGTTTTCTGATCTTTTGTTGATGGCTTTTGGTCTTCAATGAGATTCATAGAATTAGTAGGAAGCAGCTTTTCAGGTAACTGGAGGTGGTTTTAAAATCTCTTCCCCAGTTTCCCTTCTATGAAATAAAGGTGTTCATCCCCACCAAATAGTGGCTAGATGTTATGCAAATGCTTATCAAGTGCCTAGATACTTCAGCAATGATATCCATGTCAGATTTACAGGCTGCTAGGGGGCTTTTACTATTGCTTGAAAAACGTTACACTGGTTTTTCTTGGGGTTTTTTTTTTTTTCTTTAATGCCATCTTCCTCTCCCCCACCCAGTTAAATGGTTTAACATGGAAACCTGCATATGGGGACAGGCTCACTTTTTAATACTTGTTCTTAGTTTATGGCATTTATATATCTTCACCTATGCAAGTAATAAGTGACCAGGTTATCCAAAGTAATTGCAGTTTATGTATTGCCAGATATAGGTGATAAGGTTTGGCTAAGTGAACCAATAGCTCTGTATAGGCGCATCTGCAGGTCTAAACAGTATGAGGCTTCATGACAAATATCACTTCAGAGGACTGATACACAGTCAACAAATAACTGTTCAGGTACACTGAACACCAAGCATTGCTACCAGATCTGTGAACTTTCTAATAGCTTAGGGTTTTTGCAGGTGAGCCTCAAGCTGCAGCTAAGCAGGGATTTCTCTTTGGAGCAATACATCATATTCCAAGCATATCACATCCCTCGAGCATATCCCACAGTGGTTGGTCCCTGTATTGTGTAGGTTCACTGGTTTGTGCCACCGCCTGGGGCACGAGGTCAGGGAAATGAACTGGGTTAGAAATAACCTAGGAGGGGGAAGATCATTTCTCTAATCTGGTTGCTTGAGCAGCTGCTTACTTGGAGCAATCAAGGCTGGAGGTGAGGGGGAAGGAATGAAAAAGGATGGTGGGAAAACCCTGCCAGCACAAACCCCAGGAGGATGGCTGGTCTGCACTGAGCTGTGGGATTTTGCAAATACTTTGCCTCTGTATTGATTTCTGGTGTGTAGTTTCATTTTCTCTTGGGGGAATACCGAGACTCATGCTAACTGCAACGGAAAATACAAGGGGAGACACCCGCTGCTCACAGTAACTGGTGAAATTAAGGAGCCAGAGGTGCCTTTTCTTCTCCTGGGTTTAGCAGGTTTCTTGTCCTCAGATCAGCCCGTGACCCTGAGACTGAGCCCACCACTGTGCTTCTCTGCAGGGCTTCCTGCATGAGCAGCCTACAGCAGGTGTGGAGATTGTTTGAGGATGTGCTGAGCTCCCCACTCTGGTCATGAAGGAAGACTGGGTTTAGGTCATGCCTTTGAAACAACATGGGGAGAGAGAGAGAAGTCAAAGTCCCTTTTTTCCCATTTTCTTGTAGCTGCTGCTTCTTTGCATCCCCTGCTCCCCCTCTTGTCTCCCATGCATCCTGCAAGCAAGAGGGTTTCACTTGCTGCTTTGTTTCTGGAGGTTTCTTAACTCCTTCTAAATTCAGGCCCTTATTTTTCTAATCCTGCAAAAATGTCAGTGGACGGATAGACTGGGAGGAGCAACTGGAAGAAGTAGAAATAAAGGTTTTCTTGCCTGGAGGCTAAATGAGTTTCTCTGTTAACCCAAATGGAAGTTTGAGAAGCTGCAGTAGAAGTACAGAGCAGTTTGCCAGGCCCTCCCCGTGTGTGGTGCTGGTGGGGATGAGGGGGAAAGCCCTTGGCCAAGTGCTAGTCCCTTTGTTGGGACCTTGGGGAAGACAGTGTGTTGCTCTTCTGGCTAAATGACAGAAGCGAAGAAGCAGCTGGGGAAGGGGCACTGGAAGTGTGACCCCTGCAGCAGCTGGGAGGACCAAGTGGGTCAGTTGGGCGTACGGAGCGGCACGGTGCTGTGCATGGGCAAAACTGAGAAGGTTTCTATGGCTGGAAACAGCTTCCCTTGGGGCTGTACTAGCTGCTTCCAAGGTAGGCTCAGAGACCGTGGGCAAGGACTTTGCTTCCTACACTTTGCTTGCATCCCATGCCCAGGGAGAAAAGACTTTGCAAATTCCCAGTAAACGAGCACCAAAGCACTATTTGGAGCCCGAGCATCATTTTCTTTTCCTTACAGGAAAGGCCCAGCAAGGTCCATTTCTAAAACTGTCACCATCCAAAGCTAATAATTTGGGCAAAGGGAAAACAAGTCCTTTATAAATGGTGCATGCTGGCCAAACTCAGCAACACCCAAAAAAATCCAGCCAGACCTTGGGAGTGGCTCATTACAGTCCCATGGGCACACTCGTGCTGCTTCAGGCTGGCCACCAGAAATAGCCTTCTGACTGATACTGGGGCACAGTGACTCACTGGGGAGGAGGCGAGCTGCCACGACAGCCTTGAGCCTTTGCTCACCTGTGTCCCACACCTCCCGTGCGAGGCAGCACCACGTGCCATCTGAGCAGCAGGTTGGCATGGCTGTGGGGACAGCCTGAGCAAGTCCCAGAGAAGGTGGGTTTGTCCAGAGAGAGGCTGTCAGAGGGACGAGAGCCAGGGATGCTCCAGTGTGGGGTGTGCAAGAGAAAATGGCTGCGTGTAGCTGATCCTCATCGAAGCTACATGCAATAGCAGCATCACACTCACCCATAAATCTGGTCTTAAGTGTGAACCTTGTTCCACTAGGAACCAGTTTCAGAGGAAGGATGCTACCATAGTGTCCATGCACAGAGGGACAACGCCCCACTTGCAGGCTATGACACTAAGCATAGCTTTGCCAATATGAAAAAGTCAAATAAATGGTGACGTCTGAAAAGTTTAAAATCCCTGCTGGTGCTGATAGCAAGTCACATGCTGAAGCGGCACGCAGCCAAAGAAAGGCGAGGGATGGAAATGAGAGACAGGCAGGGAAGGACTTTGTGAGGTGTATGTGGAGCCTGAGAGGAGGGGGTGGCAGGAAGGCATCCATTAAACCTCCAGACTCAAGGTGGCACAGAGCCAGCGAGCAGCCTGGGGGCTTGTTGAGGCTGCTGGCAGTGCAAAGGGTTGCCTTCTCCTTTAGCTCTCACAGTAAGCCAAGGTCAACTNAAGAAAAACGGGTTTGCCCAAAGAGGAAGCCTTCAAAATCGGTGTGTGAATTCCCAGTGTAGGTCTTTTCCCTTTGTCAGCTCCTCTTTCGCCTGTCTAAACTGCAAGTGAGCAGGGGCTGCTGTGTATGGTCCTGGTACATGTAAGCTCATGGCAGAGCTGACCCTGAGCTGAGCCTGTGCCTGCATCACACTGTCACTGCAGATGCTGCTTCAGGAGCTTTTATCCACTGGTGGTATAAAGAACCCCTCCAACCACTGAGCTGTTATGCCTTATTTTTGTGCATAATGATAGTAGTTTCCAACCCCTGCCAGCTTCCCTCCCACCCCCCAGCATTGGCTCTCCCTCTGCAATGCCCTCTGGTCCCTGCAAGTCACCATCTGCACAGCACATTCTGCAGTGCCAGCCAGCCTGGTGGCCCTCTGGCACAGGTGCAGAGGGATGCTGGGGGAGGCTGGCACCCTGGCTCTGCCTCGGCGCTGGGTCACCAGCCTCTTGGAGGTGACTTGACTGTCACTAGTGGCACAGGTGGAGCTGTTTGGGAATGCCTGGCACTGCCCACCGAGCTCCTGCTGCAGTGCCTGGAAGTGGTGGGTTTCAGCTGCTGCCCTGGGCAGGGCCAGGAGCATGGCCATGCCCCGGGGATGACAGCAGCCCAGTGGCACTGTGCTCCCATCCCCCAGCTGCCAGTGGCCCAGGGACAACCTGGCCCCCTGGGAGCATCCCCCAGGTGAGCCCCTGCCAGGGCACTGGGGCCGGGCACTGGAAGGATCATGGCTGTGCTTTCTGGCATACAGAGGTGGCAATGCCAGGGCACCTGGGATGCCAGCAAAGGCCCCCACTAAGGGATGTGTTTGAAAAATGGTCCCAAACCCCCGTGTAATGATGTCTGGCCTAACTGGCTCCCTGCTCACCCTGCAGACCTGCTGCGGAGAGACATGTATGCTGGATACATGTGGGTTTGAGTGTAGGTGGTTTTGAAAGAAAAGAAAACCAGGTTTCACTGTCTCAGGCAGAGTTAGCCAAATGCCATTTTCAGATACTCACTGCGTTATTTTCAGGGAAAACTGAACCATTTTCTGTGTAAGTAGAGGTCTTTCCAAGAAACAAGGAGTACCCTTTGAAGTTGATTTGGCTCTCCCCCAGAAATATGAAAACATCTTTGGCTGCAACACATCAATAACTCATCTTGCCAAAAGAACAACATTTCAGGGAAGGGAAATGACCCAAATAATGTTAAAAATGTTCAGGAAGTTCTGGCTCCCTTTCTGCACTGTTTTATGCAACTACTGCCCCAGTTAGGTTGTATTTTCCAGCCTTGCAGCAAGATTCCAGTATTAACTGTGGCATCTTCTCTTAGCCTTCCCTGTAGTGTGCATGAATAAGTGCAGATTTGGTAAGTAGTCAGAAATTACATGGAAGGAGGGGGCCTCAAGGGGTGTCTCTGAGCATGCATATCTTAAAGAGAGGTGTGGTATTTCCTCCTGCACCCCATGAAACTTGTAAATGGGGCCAGAAGCATTCCTTCTTCCATGGCGAAGGGTGGTGACTTCCAGCGCTCATTTATCAGGCGGTCGCTTGGACAGCGTTGCACATTCAGACACCTGAAGCCAGAATTAGCGCACGTGCCCATCAGTGGGTGTCCCTGCACACCTCGTGTTCTGGCATGCCAGAGGACATGAGGGACAACCCAGCAAACCCCTCCATAAACAGGTCTTGGGCGAGAGAGACTTCTTTTGCATGCCTCCAGACCACTCATTAGGACACATGGGAAATGAAACCACCACGGTAGGAAGGCCTGCTGGAGATGGTCAGCGATAGAGACATTTCATCCCTCAGCTGCCTGGGAGAAGGAGAAAAATTCTGGATTTAGGCAAGGAAATGTGGTGCTCCTTGCAAACTTCATCTCCTTGCAAACTTCAGCTAACTCCAGCTATTGTAAGCTGGAATTTGCCTTCTCTTAGACTTTGACGTTTTGCATGCCGGGCCTTCATATTTCAGTAGATACTGTTCTTCTAGACTTTGCAGTAGTGATGATTACAGTACTTCACTGTGCCTTTTTAATCTGAAAAGGTCTTACTTATATTTAGGATGTGGTTTTAGTGAACTGGATAGTGCTGCTATGTGGAAAGTCATCACGGCAGAGCTTCTTGCAGGAGCAATTAGTACCAGAAGCCATGAAGACGGATCATCTTCTCCAAAATGATATTGTCGGTGTTGTATTTGCAAATGTTGTCTCAGGCAACATCACCTCTGCCCCTGAAAGATTATGAAATGAGGCAGAGGTTAGACACCAAGGAAACATGTCCAGCTATTAAATATCGGCCTGCTGAGCATGACTCATCTTTGTAACACTCCCTGCTGGGTGCTCTTGTCCCAAGTCCCGTGAGGCTGTAATTATTCAGCTGAAGTCACACACTCGCAGCGACATAACAGTTTCAGACCAGAGTTTTGAAAATACGAGCAACCAACTGGGTGCATAACATTGCATGCACAATTTCAAGCCTAATTTATAAGGTCAGTTGCCTTAAATTGGTCTTTTTACAGATACAGGGACTATTTTCAAAGCTTGAATGGGACAACCCAAATAACCAAGTGTGACTTTGCAGTCTGCCCTGTGTGGAGCAGGGGTTGGACTAGAGATGCCTCCTGCTCCATATGGACCTGAAGCTTGAGGGGTGGCAGGAGAAAGCTGAGCCCTGCATCCTGTTGCTCACTGTCCCATGTTTTGGATGGAGAGCAGAGGCTGGTGCATGAAAAGGCAGTCACAAAAAGGTAAACCTTATCTCCCTTCATCGTCTGCCTGCACCCTCACCTCTGTCTGGTGTCCCAGAGCAATGGGACCCTTCTTCTTCCTCTGCTTGCTTACCTCACCTCCTTTCACAGTCTTGCAAGGTCTCAGGAATGGCTTTTATAATTTCCACCTCCTCATGACCCAGTGTCTTTTACTCCCTGTCCCTGCAGCTCACCTAGGTTATTCCTTGTGCCTGGGAGAAACTACAGAAGGAAGCCTTGTTTCCCCCATCCAGGCAACTTTTGATGTGCTGCAGGGCACTTTCCCCCAACCTCCCCCCCTGCCTGAGTCAGTCACCTTCTGTCCCCTCTCCTCTAAGGCTGCTGGGAGAGGGACAACCAAGACCTCAGTGCCTTTCTGAGCAGAAAAGTCCACCTAAGCACTAGCGCTGTGATATGAGGGTTACTCTCCTCTCTCCTGCCAGCCCCTGCAAGGGAAGATTTTACTGGGAGAGGAGCCAGGCAGAAAGCCTGGAAGGGTAACAAGCCTTTAGCAGAGGACAATACTTGGCATAGCTGTACTGTCACCAAAACGTGCTGAAGAGCAGAGGTGGCCTGTACCCCGTGCTTGCCTTGAGCCAGTGCGCTGGCAGTGCTGGGCTGGCTCAGATGCCAGGTACTTTGGGAAGCTGACTGCTGTTGGAAGGGTCCTGCGCTACCCACCAGCTGGTGCTGAGCACAGCACCCAACATGTCTCCTGCAGGAACACTGGCGTATTGCTGTAATACAGACTGGAAAGATTAAAGATTATTTCCACTTTCCCAGGGATGTCAGTGCCTCCACCTCGTCTCCTCTCAGGACATGAGACAGTAAATCCAAAGCTGTTCCACTCCCAACTTGTGAGTCAAAGCCATAGGGTGATGCATGCACCAAAAGGGATCATGCTCTGGGGATGCAGAAGCTGACCAGACATGGGATGTAGTCCGACTATTAATTTGCCTAGTGCATTTATCCATAACATGCACACAGGTTTCTCTTTTCTTTGAAATAATTCTCTTCCAGGCCTTTATCTAGCACATGCCTGCCTGTTTTGCAGGACACTAGCTAGCAGCTCTCTCTCTGCACCTTGCTGAGCAGGCTGGTGTTTCTGAGTTTAAATCCTTCCTCTCCTCTAAGTAAAGGAACAGTCTGGTTTGTGCCGCCCGGCCCTCAGGTACCCTAAGACACTTGCAGCTTTGCTAGACTGTTGCTTTCATGCCCCTTGCCTTGTGTCTGCCTCAGTCCCATGCAGTCTATATGGAACTATCTAGCCGGCAAAACAGGATAGCTGCCTGCATTCAGCGAGCCTGCTTCTGCCCCAGCCCTGGCCATGGCAGCTGAGCTGCCTCCTGTCACTCAGATACTGGAGCTCTGAGCTACTCATTTACAGCAGGGTCCTTAAAATTATTTCCTCCTCAGCAGCTGGTTGCATAGTCCCAGACATGCACTTCAGAAACCCCACATGGAGCACGTCTGCACTGCATCTGCTGGGACAACAGGCAGTCACATATATTTAAGGAGCTATGTTGCTGCTAGGGATGAGCTTCACATAGCTTCCCATCCCAGGGTGGTGCAAGCAGGATTATTCACAACCTCCACAACTCCCACAGACTCACTTCTGGCACGTAGCTGACTCCCGGTGTCACACCACTGAGTGTACGGGCTTGCTGCCAGGGTCAGAATATCTTCCTGCATTTGTCGTGGTTGGTAAATGGTTTCTCAGCCATGTGCGCTGGAGACCTCGGCTTATTTCCTTGCTGTTGAGAGCCAAGCACAGTATAATGTTTATTTATTTGTGCCTGAAGCATGTCTCGCCTTTCACAGGGTGTGGGAAGGAAAAGTTCACGTCCAGAGAGCAGCGTGTCCACACGCCCCAGGCGAGGCAGATCTCGCATCCTGCCTCACTCCCAGAGAGGAAAGCTGTGGCCCTCAGGACCACGGCAAGGGAATGCAGCTCCCCCCCATTCAGGCTGGGCATTTTGGCAACAGCATGCTCTCTGTCTTGTGCCCTCCTCCACCGTGGTTCCCCGGCCTTTGAGGTGCTTTCCACAGCGAGGTTTTGTGGAGTCCCTGGGGGGTTGGTGGAGATGCCCCAGCGATCAGACCTTGCTGCAGACTGGCTCGGGCAGAGGGGAAGGCTCTAGTGTGGGGCAAAATGAACAGAGCACACACATGAGGCAGAGAAAGGAAATGGTTCAGAAACCTTAAAACTGAAAGGGATAATTATTGTCTTGTCTAACTTTTTGCATTACACAAGCTAAAGGACTCCTTGCAGAAACTCCCTGAACTCCTCTGCCCTGCCCTGCTCCCTGGAGCAGGAGGGATGGAGAGCAGTGGATGAAGTACTTCAGAAATATGAGAAGATCTGAATGCCATGACTGAGTGATACCAGCTGCAAAAAGTGGCCTCACAGTCACGAGCTACGTGGATTTCTGCTGCGAGTGGAGGAGTGCAGCAGGAGTGCTGAGCAGGGCTGTGCAGTGTGGGCACTGTGAGGACCCCTGGGCTGGGGCACCTGCAGGAGAGGGTCCTCTCCCGTCTGTGCAGGTGGCAGTGGGAAGTGCTGCATTGGAAGGACACAGGAGCTGGCTACTGTCTCTCATCCATCCCATGCCCCCAGCATGGTGGCAGCCACCCTAGGAGCCACATCCCTGCCTATGCCTTCATCTGCCTCATCCAGTGTCTTCACGCCTTTGCAATCCCAGACCCACTCCGCCCTCTTCCTTTTCCTGCACAGACCAATGAGTCCCAGGCTTTGCCCTCTTCCCTCCCAGGCTGCCACTTGGTGCCCCAATGGTTTTTTGTGCCCTCCTGGCAGCCGGAGGGTGCTGTGTTTGCTCGCTGCCAGGTGAGTCACCCTGAGAGCACCCATGGGGTCCCAGGCATTGGTATTCCCCTGCCCACCTTCCCCATGACTCACCTGCCCCAGCCTCCAACCCTCCTTGGGCACCACAAGCCTGCATGAAGGCAGGGAAAGGGGGGTGACCCCTCCAGTGGGGGGCTGCTTCCATTTTGCACCCCCTTGACAACTTTCTTGGAAAAGTCTGTCTCAGGCTGATGTTTCCTTATGCACGAGATCAGTGCAGAGATGAGCTGGCAGTCGGGAAAGTTTACTTTAAAAACCACTTTCAGACCTTACCTGAATGCAGAGAAGAGCTCTTTTTCTGTTATGTTTTCGGGTGCCTTTCTGTAATCTGGTAAGTATAGGCTAGTTTTATTTTCAGCCTTTCTAGCCTGGGGATTTCCTGAGAGCTTAAAGGAGGAAGGTGTCTGGAGCCAGATCCTAAAAAGGACATAGGAATTGAAGTCCAGCACCTGATCAGCTGATGCCAGCCCTTGATCATGTCTAAAGGCTCTGTATTTATTTTTTCTTTATGCCCAGACTTCCCTAGAAACTGTAGGAAAACTAGAAGTAAGGAGAAACTAAGAGGATGTAATAAAAATACTGTCAGGGAAAATGTCGTGCTGGTTTTCGAAACACCCCTGGGCACTGCTGCATCATGCAGCAGACCTTGCACAAAAGAGGAAGAGTTCCTGTGGTGAATTCTTTCTCCACTTCATTTAACCCCTACTCAGCTGTTGGTTTTGCTGTCCTTTGATGGATTCAGCTTGCCTCATTACAGCTCTCGCTTTCCCCTTGCACTCTGAGATGCTCAAGGCATGACCTCCGCTGCTCAGTCCCTTTTCCCAGCCTCTGTAGACTCCTGCTTACACCTGAAACTCTTACTCAGCTACTAACTCATCCCATTAGGGATGGAGTCTTTCCACACCTTCTTTCTCTTGAGGGGTGTTTCTCCAAACAGCTTCTGCATCTTCTGCTTGGTGGGTGTTTGGATAATGTATAACCCATAAGCTTGTCAACACTTAACCTGGACAGGGAATTGCCCTGCCAGCCCATGGCCCATTCCCTACTGCTCTGGCTACCAAGGGCTCTGTGGCTTTTTCTCTCTTATGTGACCTATTTGCATCTGTCATGCAACCCAATAGAGACCTCCTGGGCATATGACAGCTGCCCGCCCATACACCTGGAAGATGAGGGCAAGTGTGCCGGGGTTGCGTGGCAGGCACGTGTCTGGTTCTGCAGCAGGGAGGGATGTCACATGCTGGCCCTGCACCTTGGTGCATCAAGTCCATGAGGAAAAAACCTGCTGGCTTCCAAAACTGTCATTGTTACTCCCTCTCTGAAGAGTGCTATCACAATGCAAATTTGACCTTGAGGAATTTGTAACAGATTCCTAACACTGCCCTGCTAGCACTTCTTTATGACTGGTTCAACAAATTAATTTTTATACAGATCAAAATTGGTTTCTTTCCCATTCCCAAAGTGAGGAAAGCTTTCCATCCCCTCCCCTGGTACTATTCTCCTTCCTGCTCGTTATCGACTCTACAACCCTGGGTGACATTCCTGCTGCTGTTATCTCTGTACTAGCTGATTTCATGTCTTTCACTGGAAGATAAGATAGTCCTCCATTTTATTACCTGAGTTGCCTGCATTTATGTATGATCCTCTCAATTTCCTGGGTTTTTTTTTTTCTTTTTTTCTGTTTGACATCACCATATTTCTTAGTTGAAACAGGCACAGTTCTCTCATACACTGTAATGTTTCCTTAATAACTGTCCTTATCAGCATAACTACTTCCTTTCTTCTTGATGCACATTGTCCTGCCCTCTAGACTTCTTGTATCTCGTATTCGTACTTTTCTCTTCCTGTCTAGTAAGACTAGGCAGAGCAAACAGAGTTTTTTCAACAGTTGAAACTTGGAGCTGAATGGGAAGTTGTGCTGACGATATGTCGTAGGCTGCAAGAACAATTCCCCGCCTAGATCTAAGTTTCAAAGATTTGTTGGGGGGTTTTTGTTGGTTTTTTTTTTAACCTGAAGTATCGACTAGGATCAGCTGGGCCAGATCCAGACCCCAAAGGTTAGTCTTTCAGCTACATAGATTTCATGCTGTGAGTTTCTCCCTAAGGTCTCACATCCACAAATTGTCCTTATAGTACAAAGTGTTGAAACATCTCTTTGTTTTCACTGTGCAGTCACAACTTTGCACTCCTTTTCCGTGGCCACAAAACTCCACTGGACATCACCTAAAACTTTAAGCACCTTCCATCAGCTGCTGTAGCTGTGCTGACCTATTCCAGTATGAATTGCTCACAGTCATTTGGTGTAACAAATGAAAACCCATAGGTTTTCTCTGCTCTCAGATGATCTTTGCAGTTTCAAATCTTCACTTGGTGTCATTGCTCTAGGCAAATATGTTTGCTCTGCAGAGAAACTTGTCATCCTTCCTAATAAGAAGTGTACAAGTAGACAAACAGATCTGGTTCTCATCTTTCCATCCTCACCAGATATTTTTTTCTGAGACCTCTTAATTCTTCTTTGGTTTCTGGGTCCAGGCCAGATTCATTACACAGCAGCACTGTACACAGTGCTGATTAAAAGCAACAACAAAAATCGGATCCTTTCTCTTGGCTTTTATTCCAACACTTTTCATGATATCTGAGTGACTGAAGAAATCAGTGCCTGTAGCAAGACCTGGTCCGCCCCATGCATCTGTGGTCCATAGCAGGAGGACAGCTGGGAAAGGTGGGTAAACTGCTGAAACACAGCTGCACCTTGGGTTAAGGGAATCCAGCATAATTCTCAGCTCTGCCACTGCCTCCCTGGGGGGCTAACACCAAACCTGTACAAAAAAGTGACTACAAAAAAGAGACAGTTACTACCTATATCAAAATATGGCCACTTGCTCAAGGAAAATGTGAAGAAATACTACCTACTTGAAAAAACAAGATAGTTGGGTTCCAGCCAATAAACAGAGTATAAGCTTGGGCAAGTGAGACAAGGCCTCGTGTTCAGAAAGCCTGTTGTTTCTCAGCTCTTACTTTGGAAAAATTAAAATTTTGCCGTTATTTTGAGACCTTCAGACAGGAATTCTGACTGAACAGCAAAACATTATTACTCATAAACATTTTCTCCTAGGCAAAACTGGAACTGAGCTGTGGATGCTGATACCAAGTGGGTATTTCAAAGGGAGGAGAAAGTATGTGGCTGGTTCACAGGGATAGGCGAGTGTCAAGATTTGGTTTTCCATTAGCTGAGCACAAACCAAATTATCTCATAATGCCCCTGTTTTGTTTCCAAAACCTCCTGACTTTGCTTGAACCTAAAATACCCTGAGAACGGCTTTTCTTGCTGCTTTTCACTTCTGCTTTCGGTGATAACTGGAAACCAGAAGCTTCAGCACACACAAAAACAGTGATGACGGGAGAAAGAGAATTACATTTACTCCTCTGAACTACCAATGGAAAAAAAAAGCTAAAACTTCCCAGATCGGTCTGAGCTTTCAGTGGAGCCTGAAGGGAAGAGGCTGGTGTGACTGCAGTTATTTCTGCCAGGACACTGGGTGAGGGCCAGGTTATTTGCCTCCAGCCTGGGTGGGGCCTGCCCATCCAGATGCAGGGATTAAATACAAATCACTGACACTGACTACAGATGGCCAAAACACAGCTTTGGAGCTTGTGGGAGTTTCAATTTCCCTTTTTTCCAGGTATACATGTCCTTCAGGTAGGAAGTCCCAGGGAAATCCCCCCACCAGGACCTTGCCTTGGTGCAGAGAGGTGGGCATTTGGTCCCAAGCCCCTTGCTTTCACAGAAAACTGCTTGCTAGCTCAGGCTGAGTCCTGTCAGGATAAGCAGGGGTTTGTGAGGGGTTTCCACTGGTAGGAGAAGCACGTGGTGCAATCCTGACCTTCCCTCAGACAGCCCTCTAGAACCATGAGGAGAGCCTGGCAGCATCCTTGGCGCTGGCAGGAACACATACCAGCTGGTGGGTGAATTTTTGCTGCACCAGCCTCTGCCTTTTGAGGTAGCCCTCTGCCCTTGCAATTGCACCAGCTGTGCCCCAAGGCCTTTGCACTCCATCTCCTCCATGCTTCCCCCACCAAGGGCTCCTCTCCTGCACCCAGACCTCACACCACTGGGCTGTGCCTCTTCCTGCTCTCCTCTCAAGTTGCTCCTGCCTTTCGGCTCCTGTTACCAGTTTAAGAAGTGTGTCGGGAAGGATGCAAGGTGGTTTCATCCTCTTTCCATAACACCACCTTAAAAACACAGAAATGTGCTTTAAATGGCTTCTGTGATATTCCAGGATTTCCAACACTTAACCACGTCACAGTTAGATGCTTCGTGGGTGCTAACACACTTGGATTGCCAAGAGAAATGAGAAACGGTACCAGAAACACCCATAAAATTCTCTCAAATAGTCCAACAGCATGTTTTCTGAAAGACACCTGGCTTATGAACAGCAACAGAGGGTAGAGAGGGTATGTGGTTTGGGTTTCCATTTCTGGAGAAAAACAGAGCAACTATTGGGGCTGTCACCTGTGAGCACCAGCCTTACCCAAAGCCATGCTGATACCAACCTGATAATAATGGCATATGCCGGGTTGTCTTCCCCCACACGGCAGATGCTCACCAATGCATTTCCCTGGGGTACTGCAGGGCAGCATCCTGCCTACTGAGCCTTGCCATGGTTGAGCAGTGTTTACAGGGGTCAATGAAGCTTCTCTAGCAATGAAGCTTCTCTGCTCTCAGCTCCACCAAGAAACTCTTTATCCTGAACATGACCCAACCATGACTGAAAGGAAAGGGTGGTTCAGTGGCTGGGGTGGGGGTACAGCCCTTGTACCACTCCCTCCTCTGCTGCAGGCTCCCAGGATACTGCCCTGCTCCTGCTCCTGCTATCTCAGTGCCCATCTGCTCTTTCCTGCTCACGAAGCCATTGAGAAGATGAAAACTTGGAAGGTTGTGCAGATAGGCCCTCTGGCTGAGACTTAGTAGTTAGAAACCAGACAGACAGAGACTGTCATCTAGATCATGGCCTCTTCTTTCTATCTATCTCACAGGGTCCAACTTCATCCAGACCCTCACTGTGTGATGTGGGGCTGCAAGGTATATAAAAAAGGCGTGGCATTTAGAGGATGATAAGAGAATGTGAAGCCCATATCAAAGTGCTTTTGCCCTTGCTTCCACCCTGGCACTAGAAGGACTCATTTTCATGCTGCAGAGAGGCCACCAGACCCTACCTGTGCCTACCTTCATCCTTGACTCCCAGGAGGAGACAAGCTGCCCTTACTGAGGTGTGTCGTTTCCTGAGTCATTGGGGAAATCTGGGGCACAGGCACATGTAAAGGCCGTCAAAATGTGTCCTGCAAGCCCATGAAGATGATGTTGAAGATGATAAGCTATGGAGACTGGAGGAGGAGGGGACAAGTTTCAACGCCCCAACAGGTCCTGCTGTCTCTGCTGTGAGGCAGAGGGATGCCACCACTTTTGGGATGTCATCTCTGCTCCCTTAGCAGAGCATGGCATGCAGCAGCAAAGCAGAGGGCAAACAGAAACATGTGAGAAACAGCCATTCTTGGCCTTGGAAACTTCAGTAATATTCCAAAGTAGTTTTGATAATTAACCCTTTTGTGACTACAATTTTGCATCATGGGCCAGACAACACCAACAATTTGCTTAACCCCTTTTTTAAATTCAGCTGGAACTGAAACTCTCTGCAGGTTGCCTGACAACAATGAATCATAGCGGTCATTTGTACAGGCAAACAAGTCAATCAAGTTTGCAGTGTATAATGAGATATGCCTCTCACATCTTCCTCAGGGAGTAACTTAACACCCAGAATTGCAAGAGACTTCCTTGCAGAAGACTTTTATTCTATATAAAGTTAAATTTAATTTTTCTTGGCCTGTACTCTTTTGAGCTCTTTTTTTTTTTTTTTTTTTGGTCCCCTTTTTTGCATAGAATTAAGTTAAACCTAAGCCTGCACACAGGCTGGAGATGTGCTGGAGCAGTGCTGTGGGGATGGCTGACCGGTGAGAAGCCAGTGTGTTGCAGCCTGGGAGTGAGGCCCAAAACTTTTATTCCTGAATGATGGGGTAAAAGCTGCTCTGGGCACCTCAGGGTTATTATTCTGGGCCACTGACCAAGCTCAGGTTACTTGGCCATGCTCAGGAGCTGCAGCTGTTGCAATGGGATGCGATTATTTGCGTTGCCCCACCGGCAGACAGAGGCCCTCCAGCTATGCAACTGCCTTTCTATCTCCAGGCCAGCATGCCAGATTCTTGCCTTGAAACAAAGTTAAGCATAGCATAAGGTGCCTTGTTGCCTCTCAAGGAGGAAAGGGGGTGATGGCTGGAGCTGAAGCGGCCCATCAGCAGCCCAAGCTATGGTTTCTGCCCCATAAGGTTATATATAGGCAGGGGAAGTTAGGCTGTCATTCTGGCACAGTGCAGGGCAGTACTAGCACGATATTTAAGCTCTTTCCTGCTCTCTCTGACGTTTTTGCAGATCAGGTGGACTCCAGGAGCTGTGCTACCAAAGTCAGCCTCATTCTTCCTGGTGCCGAGAGGTGTTTTGGGGAGTTAAAGCTTGAACCAGAGCCCTTAGCCTTGTGCAAATCCTGAGGAGATTCCAGCTCGTTTTGAAAACTTCGATCGCCATCTAGTGATGTCCCTGCGAGAGGCACATATTCGGGAGCTGCACGGCTGGGACCAGCGAGTATGATCCCCTGGAGTCCAGAAGGGTATAGGGGAAAAAAGAAAGACTAGCTGAAAGCAGGGCTATTGCAACCACTTTCCCCTCGAGTTGGTTTTGCATTGCACCAGCTCCCTGCTTTCCTTCGGGGATGCAGTGTGTCCCAAATGTGCCCGAGCCTGCACAGCTGGCTGGGAGGGCACAGGGGTTGCGTGCTTCCAGTGGGTACGGTGCCTGGGCCCTGCAGACAGTGCCTGCCACCTTGTCACTCTTTGCTCTGCTGGGAGCCATCAGCTGCCCTATGGACTCAGCAGACAGGGAACATTAGCCAGTGTTCACCTACCAAAGGACAGGATTTCAGCAATGCTCAGTTTAAATCCCCAAGCGCAGTGTGATCGCTATTGTGTTTCACAGGTTAAATTAGGAATAAAAATGTCCTGGTAATTTCATGCTACAAGCATTTTATGGACAGTCCAGCTTTACTGTCACAAAATATAGGACAAACCTTTAAAGCCATCAGATGCAAGAATTAATGTGACTCAGAGAAGAAACATGAACCATAGAGCACGTAAATGTCCTCTATGCAAAAATGAACTCACTAAGCTGTTCATTAGAAAATGGCAAGCACTCCTCAATTCACCAGTGATATACGTTTCATCCACTATAGCTGAATTTTCTTAAACAGAAAACTTTTAAGAGGTGACCCAGAATATTTGTGCAGCAGGAGCAGGAGGATCCAGATTCACAAGGTGAAAAACAAAATACATATGCAAAAAAAATTAAATAACAGCATTGCTAGATCATTGGCTCTCTCCTTCCATGCAGCAGCCACAGGTTGCCACCTTGCCTGGTGGGGGTCATACAGGTGGAGTCATGAGAGCATGTCCTTGCTGCAAAGCTGGAACAGGGAGCCCTTTGCCCTGCCCCCGGCCCTTGTTCCCATCCCCATGCAGAGTATGTCTCCCTCTCCTGCCTGCGACTAGCTCTGGCTTAAATATCATCTTACAATAAAACTGAAAAAATCTGGGAGCGAGCAGGCAGGGATGGGGTGCTGGAGAGCTTTCTGCTGCACTGCTGCTGAGCCTTTGATCCCAACCCTGCAGGCTCAGTGCGCTGTGGAAGGACACCCTGACGACTGTGGCTTGCTGTCCTTTCCATTTTAGAGTCCAATCCCATTTTCTTTTCATTCCAGTCTCTTCCTTCTTCTACTTCCCCATGGGATAGCCAAGGGCAGCTGTGGGCACCCACTTGTGCTGGTGGCCGGGTGGCACTGAGAGGTCTCCAGGCATGCTGGGCACATCCATGCCACTGATTCACCATGCTGCTGTGCAAATGCCACCAGCACTTTTTTCTCTGTGCCTCTGCTGATCATCATCATTTCTACTTCTCCCTTTAGTTCTTGGTCTCACTTTCATCCAAATTACTTTTCTCCTTTAATAACACCAGGCGGAATTTCACCACGTGTGACTCAGCCCCGGCTGGTTCCCTCCCTGTGCAGCACAGGAGGAAGCAGGTATTTGCTCTTGCAGGCTGAGATCAGACCGGCCGCAGCACATTCCTGATACCTGGGGTCCTTCAGGACCACACAGGCTTCACATTGGTGACCTCAGTGATCTGGCTGGAGAGCTCCAGGATGGCCTTTCTGCTGTGCATTGGGCTGACCTGCTTTTGCCCAATTTCCAGCTCACCGGTCTGCATCCAGCCTGTTTGCCCATGCCTCTGCCCACCTCACCTCGGGGCCATGCCCACCTCCTCCAACCTTACACCATGTCCAGACTGGGGCAGGTTCTCCTCCACAGCGGTGGCCTGGCTTTCTCCTCTGCAGTCACTGTGCCAGGCACAGCTCTTGTAATGTGCTCTGCTTTGAGCGGGCTTCTCATATTACCCAAGGATTTTGTGTTTTTACCGAGGTTATTTCCCTGACACCTGACTGCTTCACAGTTTCTGGTGTACAGAGACAGACCTAATCAGCATACATCCATAAAATCACACACGGAAGAGAAGTTTTACATTCATCAGGTTTGTTTAATGACTTTTTAAAAGAAGTGTGTGTGTGTGTGTGTGTTCTTCTAAGAGAGGACAAGGCTGGTAAAGCAATGCAAAGAATGACACACATAAAATTCTGGGAGGGGGAAATATAAAATATAATCAACATTTTGTTTAATGGCTGAAGCTCGGAGGATTTTTACTGGCACTTTACACCAGAGCTGGAGCTATTGCTCTTTCCTAATAGTATCAGCACTGGAAAGAACATTTATGGAACCTCATGTCATGGTTTAACCCCAGCCAGCAACCAAGCACCATGCAGCCGCTCTCTCACTCCTCCCCCTCCCAATGGGATGGGGATGGGAATCGAAAAAAAGAAGTAAAACTTGTGGGTTGAGATAAGAACGGTTTAATAACTAAAGTAACATACAATATAACAATAAAATAATAATGATTATGATGATGATGATAATGGAAGGGAATATAAGGAAAAAAAAGAGAGGGAGTGAAATCAGACCGAAGAAAAGACAAGTGATGCACAATGCAATTGCTCACCATCTGCTGACCGATGCCTGATCTGCGATCCGCTCCTCCCGGCCAACTCCCCCCAGTTTATATACTGAGCATGATACTCTATGGTGTGGAATATCACTTTGGCTGTTTCGGATCAGCTGCCCTGGCCATGCTCCCTCCCAGCTTCTTGTGCACCTGCTTGCTGGCAGAGCATGGGAAACTGAAAAATCCTCAGCTTAGGATAAGTGCTACTTAGCAACAACTAAAACATCAGTGTGTTATCAATACTATTCTCACATTAAATCCAAAACACACTGTACCAGCTACTAAGAAGAAAATTGACTCTATCCCAGCTGAAATCAGGACACCACATTTTATAACCAAATGGGAAATAATGGGGTTTTTTTCTTGCCTTGGGAGAATCCACAAACTTTATGTTGAGGCTTTCTTGGACTTTCCAGTGATGTCACTTGTGGTGGAAGCCAAGGGACAAAACCATAAAAGCTAGGATAAAAATAAATAATCTGAGGGAAGTAACTTTTGAAAACAAGGAGATACAGAAATACAAAGAGATATAGAATTGAAAAAAAAAAAAAAGTTTATTCACTGTTACCAGAGCTGAACTGGTTTTACTTATTTATGTTTTAATCTTGGTCAGAATTTTAAAACAAGGTCTTTTGGATTGTTTTATCTTGTGCATCACTTTTAAGTAGTATTTTAGAAAATGAGTTCATGGCCAAAAAAATGCCCAATAGGTGCAGGGGGTTTCCAGTGCATTTCAAGCCAGCAGTGCAGAAAAGTTCTAAGAAGGTAGCTTCACACCCAAAACCCACAACCTATTTGTCACCAAAATCACTTTCTGAAAGCTCTCAAAACACGAATGTTGACCATCACTGTTTTGCCCAAAGAGATCAAAAGCTTGGACATGGTGCATTCATGCTGAAATACATGGGAAAAAAACCCTACAAACGATAAATTATTCAGGATCCCTCCTCCAACATTTTGCAAGAAACCTCAAGATACAAGAAAATACCCTTCCCCAGCCCATTAGCTGCTTCTGGAGAATTTGTGATCATAAACAATTAATTTTCTGAGTCCTTGAGTATTGATTCAGTTCTTGTTGGTAAGGAGACAACTGGGCTGTCCCTGGCTCTTCCCCTCCTGGCACTGAGAAGTAGTCCAATTATTCCTTCTGCTTGCAGAAGGCCTGAGCTGTGCAGGTGTCTCACAGGGTTGCAGTACTTTCTTGTGCCGTGATGTAAGTGTTTTTTAGAGCTCATGCCCCAGGAGAGGATGAAAAGGCCAAAAACAGCGTAGGAAGTCAGTCTGACTTCTCTCACTAATGGCCCATGCCACAGCCCCTGCTCTGCACCCGTCCAGCAGCAGACTGCCATGATGTGCAGCATGGGCCACCCTCTCCGCATATGGGGCTGGGAAGGTGGGCAGCACCCGGAGACCCTTCCTGGAGACCCCCCGCCAAAACCCTGCTGCAGCCAAGCAGTTCTTCACAGGCAGATTTCAAGAGGAAAAACGTTGCATCATTTGGGACTTTCGAGTTTTCTCTAGCATTCAGTAAGGAGAGGATTTTAAAGAGAGCACTTGTTCTCACACTTGAAATTCTTTATGAAGGAAAAGTAGTGTACAGTGGGTTTTAAGCAAACATGAAGACCTACAAACTCCTATAAAGGGAATTTGCTGAATGAATTGGTGTTTTGTAATGAATGCGTGCCAGTAAGGATAAATTAAGTCAATACCTGTGCTTATGACTCAGATGTCAAGATAACATGATCAGAAGGAATCAGAACTTATCCCATCCAGTCATTATTATCACTAAACTTCACCTTGCTTGGACAGCCACATACAGTCTGCACAACACTATTAACCTGTTGACGTAACAAAGAGGAACTATGGATTTCCCAGAAGCTCGTATCACTTCCTTGACAATGGTGCAAGGGTTAAATATATATGCAATGTATCGTGCTGTCTGCCCCCTTCATCTGCAGGCAGGATCATGAAGGTTCTGTTTTCTGCAACCATCTTTGCTTTTTGTTCCAGGTGAAGAGAAATCATGCAGTAAGGAGAAGATTAGCTGCCTTCTCTCAAAAAACTTTATTAGTTTATAAAAGAAATGTCCAGGAAGTTCCTCCCTGCCTGGCTATAATACGGCATCCTTCAGCCTGCAAATGAAAAACTGGCCTTTGGCTGCTCTGCTCTGTATACCCTACAGTCCTTATTAAATAACATTTGACTGAAAAGGGTCTGGAAAATCAAATAGAGTTCACAACTAGTTGATAGAGATAGAGGAAACTACATAAAGATAAGTGCTTTCATGTTTCAATAGCAACAAGACCTATAAAAATAATCATCAGTATACAATGTCATTTCCTTGAAGTATAAACCACTGGTCCTGCCTTCTACAAGCCTGGAACTTGTATCTCAGTAAAAGTCATACACAAACCACTTACCACTGGCACCTTAGCAAAAGCTTTAGCTCGCAGTGGTTTCCTATGAAAAGAGTCTTCAGACACTTGCAGTTTTCTGAATTTTTTTTCACTATTAATATTTTTTTTAACTATGTTGGTTTAAGAGCCTCTAAGTCTGTCATTAGCAGCTGATTTTAGAAGCAGCTCTTAAATCCAGGTAATTTTTTAGAAACTTTACCTTGCTGAGCCTTTCAGACTGACATTTGCTGGGGTTTTGGGGAAAATGGCCAGTTCTTTTGATAATTTGAGCAGAAATGGTTTACTTCTATTTAGGGCCAAGTGAAAATCATGTTTCCCAATAAGATTTTTTGTTTGGCATTGAGGGGTGGATGAGCTGGCGCTGGGAGGACGGAAGGCTCTCTGGTGGTTTTCGTGTTGGATCTTGCAGGAGCAGCGTATTGATACTTTCTGCATGGGTGAGCTCACCATCCAGGCCATCTGGGTTTGGGAATTGGTTTTGCAAGGAAGCTTGGGCGTGACTTCCCTATACAAGCATCTAGAAAACTAAACACTGCTAATGCTTTCATGAAAAAAACCTTACAAATCTCTAACTTGAATTAATTTATTTTGTAGCTAAAATAAAACTTAATGTCTGCTGACCTAATGTATACCAGCAAAAAAGTCTGTGTCTTGTGTTGACTATGGAGTGAAAGTCCTCAGACAGAGAAATTAGTTGTTATATTTAAAGACATTTAAACCCTCCCCTAAAACACTTTATACAACTTTCCTTCCTCTTTAAATAACAGTACTTCTCTATTTATATTTTAGCAATGCTAAAGCTTCCAAATGACCCCAAATTCTGTGGTAGCTTCATTTTTTTACACTCCCTAACTCTTGGAGTCGGCAAATATTTAAGAAAATTTTGCTTTTCATTAAAAATAGTCTAGTCCCGATGGCTGCAAGATATGTCTGCTGCTGTGAAGTCTGTGTGCCTTAAGCTGTCAGAGGCTGGAAAATAATCCGTCATCCCCCACAGTTGCGTTAGGAAACTTTGTGGTCTCTAAGCTAGCGTCAGGCGCCGGATGGAGGCAGGCCTGACTCCTGGTTTGACAGCACCTCAGCACTGGCCAGGCCGATGTCTCTGTGCCCAGCTCCCCACTTCCACCTGCATTTTATGAGTGCCACCCGTTTTCCCCATGTAAGGGGTTGCCCTCCTCTTCACATGCTGCACGGGGATTTCTGAACATCGACCCGCTCTCACCTGGGCACCACCTCCCTCCCCTTCCCCATCGCTTTCCCAAGTGGTGGCTTTGGAGGGCAGGACAGCCTTTCCCCTGTGACCCCAGCTTTGGCCGGGGGGTCTCTCTGGCCGGGCGGACTTTGGGAGAGGTGCCAACACGCGGTGCCCCGCGATGGTGCCGTGCTGTGGCCGTCAGAGCCCCCCCGGCTGCCGCTCATGTCGCGGGAGGCGCAGCGCCAAAGAAGAACCCGATTTTATAGGGAAATTGGGGGGATTTTGTTCCCTTATGCCGGGCGTGTTTCGCATCGCCAGCAGCCACCCAGGCGTGGAGCCACGGCGGTGCCTAACCCACCTGCGGGGGTCAGCCGCCCGCCCTGCCCTGCCCTGCCCTGGCCTGGCCTGCCCAGCCGGCCCCCGCGCCCCAAAGGGGGGATGGCTGCAAGCCCTGCAGCACCCCTGCCCGCCGTGCCCC